>CAUYQV010090951.1:0-15145 GCA_963574575.1 Galagoides demidoff | reverse complement strand
ATAGCAACCTCCAACTCCTGGGCTCAAGCGAGTCTCCTGCCTCCGCCTCCCAAGTAGCTGGGACCACAGGCGCCCGCCACAGCGCCCGGCCATTTTTTGGTTGCAGCCATCATTGTTGTTTGGCGGGCCGGGCTGGGGATTTGAACCCGCCACCTTAGGTGTATGTGGCTGGCGCCTTAGCCGATTGAGCCACAGGCGCCGGCCCAGCCAAGTTACAGTCTTGAAAACACCAGATTGTTACAGAGTCATATGTTTCTCCCTAGACATTTCTTCTGGTGATAAAGATATTTTCAATTTATATAGAATTCTTTCTCAGTTATTTAATAAGTTAGTGGGATTTGAAAATGTATTAATATTGCTTCAGATCCATCACTGTCACGAATGATGTTAGGAAATATTTGCCTGAAGCCAGACATTTGAACGGCTTTAATTATGGCATCAGAAAAACTACAATTACATTCGGGAAAGAGCTGCTTGATGTGTGACATTAAAACGCAGTTCCCCAGGCGACTGAGAGGGAGACACATTCAGTGACAACAGAGCCTTCTCCTGAATTTGCTAACGCCTTTTATTTATTTTTCATTGACAGTTAAATTGCCACTTTAAAAACTCTGCTGACTAGAAAACAAATCCTCTACTTTGGACAAACTAGCCATGATCCCCAGACGGCTAGCTTGATGGGGAGCAGAGGGAGCAGTGTAAAGTATGGAGGTGCAGCTTGGCCACCAGATGCTGGTCTGTTGGAGAGGATGTGCTGCAGATAGGTGATGGTCAGTGTCCAGGCCATCCTTGTCCCAAACGATAGAGCCTGGCTCCAGGCTTCTCATCCTTTATACGTGTGACAGCCTTGCTTGCTGAATTGTGCCATCTCACAATGTCAAGTTAATTTTCGTATAGGATGGGAGATAGAGGTCCAACTTCTTTGTTTTGTATGTAGCTATCTGGTTGTTCTAGTACCATTTGTTGAGAAGACTTCTTTCCCCAGTGAGTTGTCTTGCCGCGTTTGTTGAAAATCTACTGAGCATGTCGCTTGCAGAAAAATATGCTTGCACTGTGTCTTTGAATTCACTGAGTTCCCTACTTCAGGAGCTCTGTTGATCCTCCATGGGGTGCTCTGCCCTCTCTGACAGCTCTCACTCTGTCTGTCATTCCATGTCCCTTCTCCCGTCTGGCTTCATGTTGGTAGCGACATTCTCCAGTGTTCAGTTTGTGTGGGGGTCTTTCTAATTCATTCCATAATAACGATGGTCCTCAGTGTATTTCCTTAGATCTGCAGCTCCCTTTTCAATCCCATTATTTTATTATCTTGCCTTTTGTCTCATTTTTTTCCCCTCGATTCTATCTTAAAAAAATTTTTGAGCAGCACCCATAGCTCGGTGGGTAGGGCGCTGGCCACATACTCGCAGGCTGGTGGGTTTGAGCCTGACAACTGCAACAACAACAAAAAATAGCTGTGCGTTGTGGCGGGCACCTGCGGTCCCAGCTACTCGGGAGGCTGAGACAAGACAATCGCTTAAGCCCAGGAGTTGGAGGTTGCTGTGAGCTGTGATGCAACAGCACTCTACCAAGGGTGACATAGCAAAATTTCTTTGTCAAAAAAGAATTTTTTTTTTTTTTTGCTTGAGACAGGGACGTACTCTGTCACTCAGGTTGGGGTGCAGTGGTGTCAGCCTAGCTTACCATAACGTCAAACTCCTGGGCCCACGAGATCCTCCTGCTTCAGTCTCCCCAGTAGCTGAGACTACAGGGACTTACCACAAAGCCTGGATAAATGTTCTATTCTTTTTGCAGAGATAGAGTCTCGCTCTTGCTCAGGCTGGTCTTGAACCCCTGGCCTCAAGCAATCCTCCTGCATCAGCCTCTGAAAGTGCTAGGATTACTGAATGAGCCACCACATTGGGCCCTAAAATTTACTTTTTATGTGTATGTATTCATGGAGTACTAGTTTGGTTTCACGACATTGAAGATTTATGTTTTATTAAGTTGCTCTGTAGCATAAAACACTTGTGAGAATTTTTCTTCTGCTCCACGAGCTTTGGTTTCTTCTCAGCGGTGTTCTTCACCTCTCAGGCTCCTGCACGCCCTGCCGTCTCCCCGGGTTTCGTGTGGCCCTTGCGTGTCTGCACAGCCGTCCTGGCGTTTCTGCGCCTTCTGCCCACATGGGGGGCTACTCCCAGATCCACTTCTCTGGTACTGTCCAGGGTGACTTCTTTATGTTTTCCTGACCCTGCTCTGAGGAGTTTGTGTTTCACCCTTTTTCTGTGAGGGCCTGTCATGGCTGGGACAGAGTTCACTGTGGTGGGGACTTGCTCTATCAGCGTCCCTCTTTCTGAGCAGCTGCTGCTGCCTCTGAGGTTGTATGAGACACTGGGTACCAGGGACACATGATGCAGGGGGCGTCTCCCTGACGGGAGCTTTAGGCTTTGCATAGTTCCCATCCCTGGGGGATGGAGCCCTGAGCCCTCCCTTTCGTCTCAGAGGCAGTTAGTGTTCTATTCTTTCATTTTCTCTCTAAAAGAGAAGAGAAGAGAAGAAAGGTGGGGCCCCATCCAGTCCCTTTCTCCCTCTATTTGGTGGATTTAGTAAGACACGCAGCGTCCTGTGTCTCCACAATCCTGTTTTGGGGAGTTAGGGGTAAGATACAGATATTGTTTTTGTTTGTCTTTCTTTTCTTTCTTTCTTTCATTGGGTTTTTTATTCTTTCTTTCTTTCTTTTTTTGAGACAGAGTCTTACTATGTCGCCCTCCTGGTGTCACAGCTAACGGCAACCTCAAACTCTTGGGTTTAAGCAATTCTCTTGCCTCAGCCTCCCAAGTAGCTGGGCCTACAGGTCACCGCCACAACACCTGGCTATTTGGTTGTAGTTGTCATTGTTGTTTGGCAGGCCGGGGCTAGGTTCAAACCTGCCAGCTCTGGTGTATGTGGCTGGCGCCCGAGCTTCTGAGCTACAGGCACTGGGCCTTTTCTTTTCTTTTTTGCAGTTTTTGGCCAGAGCTGGGTTTGAACCCACCACCTACGGCATATGGGGCCGGTGCCCTACTCCTTGAGCCACAGGCACTGCCCCTTCTTTTCTTTTTTATTCTTGGGAAATCACTGAGGGTACAGTGAACGAGGTTATACTGCTTGCGTTTGCTAAGTGAAGTCCCTCTATTAGTATGTTTGGTGTTTTTTTTTTTGTTTTTGAGACAGTTTCATTTTATCACCCAAGCTAGAGTGACCACAAACTCATAGCAACCTTAAACTCGTGGCTTGAGTGATCCTCTTGCCTCAGCCTCCCTAGTAGTTGGGTCTACAGACACCTGCCACAACGCCCAGCTAGTTTTTCTATTTTTAGTAGAGATGGGGTCTCACTCTTGCTCAAGCTCATCTCCAACTCCTGAGCTCAAGTGATCCACCTGCCTCAGCCTCCCAGATTGCTGGGATTACAGGTGTGAACCACCGCTAGCCACTGATGTTTTTCTTATGTACCTTTCCGCTTGGATCCAGAATCTCCTCCAAAGTTTGGATTTCATCTATAGAACCTCCACGGAGTTCATGTAAAGAAATGTACCTTATTCCAGTTACCACTTCAAATGCCTAACTTTAGCTTATCTGTTACCTTTGCTGTTTGGAACAACACAAACGGTGCATTTTCTTTGTTCTCACATTAAGGCAACAATCAACACAGAAGACTTCTGTGACCAAAGCAGGGGACACCCATTAGGTAGCCTCTAATTCAACGGCAGCCTGAGGCTATCGACCTGAAGACAGCCTCAGATTCCAGGGCTGAGGGCTCAGTCCCCAGAGCTGCTTGCTCCTTCCCACCAGCTGCAGGTTGCAAAGCCTCCATCTGAACTTCTGACTGGCTGGCTGCAAGTTGGTGTTCACATGATCTCCTCTTTGGGTTTGATTAATTTGCTAGAGTAGTTCGTGGAAGTCAGGGAAACATATTTACTGGTTTTTTATAAAGGATATTACAAAGGCTACAGATGAAGGGAGGCAGAGAGTAAAATAGGGGGGAGGATGCTGAACCCTGATGCCCCTCTGGGCACCACCCTCCAGGAGCCTCCACACGTGGGCTATGCGGAAGCTCTCAGCTCTGTCCTGTTGGGCCTTTGATGGAGACTTCATTGGACACACTTGACAGAACCAAGGCCAGCCCTGTGGAAATGGGGTTGAGCCTCTGTGTGGCATTCCTTCCTCCAGGGTATGGGGCAGGGACCTCTCTGGGGTGAGGGTGTAATGAGTCACAATCGGAAAGTCCGGTAAGATTAGAATCCTGCCTGGGGCTGGGAAAAGGAGAGTAGGAGCCGGTCAGGAGAGAGAGAGAGAGATTGACTGATTGATTCTGTTTTCTGAAGCCTGCTTCTGAGGACTTATAAAAGATGAGAGTTACTGCTATTCCTGTGCTCATGCCTGTAATCCTAACATTCTGGGAGGTGGAGGTGGGAGGATCCATTGAGCTCAGGAGTTTGAGACCAATCTGAGCAACAGCAGAAAAACTAACAGGGTGTTGTGGTGGGTGCCTGTAGTCCCAGCTACTTAGGAGGCTAAGGTAAGCGTTTGAGGTTGCTGTGAGCTATGATGCCACAGCACTATACCCAGGGTGACACAGAGAGACTCTGTCTCAAAAAAAGAAAAAGAGGCTCAGCGCCTGTGGCTCAAGTGGCTAAGGCACCAGCCACATACACCTAAGGTGGCCAGTTCGAATCCAGACCAGGCCTGCCAAACAACAATGACAGCTGCAACCAAAAAAATAGCCAGGCGTTGTGGCGGGCGCCTGTGGTCCCAGCTACTTGGGAGGCTGAGGCTGGAGACTCGCTTGAGCCCAGGAGTTGGAGGTTGCTGTGAGCTGTGATGCCATAGCACTCTACCCAGGGTGACAGCTTGAGGCTCTGTTTAAAAAAAAAAGAAAAGAAAAAAAAGAAAAATGTTAATTGATAGGGTAAAATTTTTCTTTTCTTAGCAATTGCCTTTCAGTATGAATGATATTAGATAATGCTTATGAATATTTGTAAAGAAAAGCAAAAGGTTACCACTGGAAATAAATTATTTTTATTTTTTGAGATAGGGTCTTGCTTAAGGTGACCAGACGTCCTGCTTTTGGCGGGATAGTCCCAATTTCTAACAATTTGTCCCGCGTCCTGCAGCGTTTTTAAAAAGTCCCGATTTTTGGAAAGAATGCACGACATGCTAGGGAACGGTGGGAGAACGGGAAGGGAATAGATGGTTTCTGGCTGCCATGTGGCTATTTCACCAGGATATGAGTTTTATATTATTTTTGTTAACTTTATAATGTCAAACTTTAATAATAACAAATAATTGTTGAGAACTGTTTATCCAGAACTGCTTATCAAAGTTTGCATTGTTGATCAGTTGTTAGAATTCGACCACCATTGTTTGGACTTAATGAACAATGGCATTTTTTGGCATTGGCAACCACAAAAACATTTTCTAACTGTCTCTCAGATGATACACATCGTACTGCGTGCTAGTGTTAGTTAAACAAGTGATGTCAACAAATCAGCTATTCAGATAATTTAGGGAAGTAATTTATTTCATGAATTTAGCAGATAGTACTTACTCATATTATTTATGTTTTATAGTGGCGGCAAAAAGTCTAGCGCTGGCGTTGAAAGTCACACTTATGACTTACAAGGTATCATTATTAAAAATATATATCGATAAGGAAAAGGTTAAATCTTGGGCATCAGCAAAAATCACAATAGAGAACAAATGTTTAGAAATATTTCATCATTTTGAAACAAACCTTGTTCCATACAATAATGCACTAAAAATTGTGGGATATGCGCTGTCCTTACCAGGCACTAATGCTGCGACTGAACGCGTTTTTTTCTACGGTAAATAAAGTGTGGACATCAGAAAAATCACAATTAAGTGATTGTGACTTTGAAAGCCATTTTAGATGTGAAATATAATTTAACAAATTCTTGTGAAAAATTTCATGACCTTTTAAACAACGACAGTAATCTACTAAAAAAAATTCACTCAAATGAGAAATATGCCAAAGAATAATACTATACATAATTTTAAAAATGTATTTATATTTGTAAATTGTACTTATGTTGAAATTAAAAAAAATATTACAATACTATTTTTGTGTTCTATGAAAATTTTTGTCGCTCCATATAGACCAAATTTTTAATTGAGAACCTCTCCCCCACCCCCCGGCCCCCCAGGTCAATGGTGTCCCGCTTGACCAGTGTTAAAATCTGGTCACCTTAGTCTTGCTCTGTTGCTAGGTCTGGAGTGGGCATAAAAGGCCCAAGAGCACAGCGTCCTGAGAGCTTCCAGCAGCATCATTACAGGTCACTGCAGTGTCAAAGTCCTAGGCTCACGCCATTCTCCCACCTCAGCCTCCCAAGTACATGGCCTACAGGTGCGTAGTATCACTTGGCTTTTTAAAAAATTTTTGTAGAGTGAAGGGTCTTCCCTGGTTTCCCAGGCTGGTCTCAAACTCTTGGCCTCAAGTTATCCTCCTGCCTTAGCTTGCCAAAGTGATGAGGTTACAGGTGTGAGCCACTGTGCCCAGCATACAAAGTATGCTGAGAGCTTATCCATTCAATCCTTGCATCTTAAAAGTAACTCATTTTGTATCCTTGTTTTCAATATTGACTTCAACTATGCTTGAATTAGTTTGACACCTGACAGATCAATGTGACCAGGAGGTATCCGTGGACGGTGTGCAATGGGGAAGAGACATCCAGGGGCCTCGTAGACAGCAAAAACATTTACAATAAAGAGAGTGCTAAAGAGCCTTTTTCTAGATGAAATATGAATTTATTGATTTATAGAATTTGCTGCTTAATGTACATAGGAATTAGAAAACTATCTTATAAAACCCCATTAATGATCAGGGCAAGGTGGCTCATGCCTGTAATCCCAGCACTCTGCCCAGGCAGGAGTTTGAGAACAGCCTGAGCAAGAGTGAAATTCTGCTTCTATTAAAAACAGAAAAATTAGGGCGGTGCCTGTGGCTCAAAGGATAGGGCGACAGCCCCATATGCTGGAGGTGGTGTGTTCAAACCCAGCCCCGGCCAAAAACTGCAAAAGAAAAATTAGCCCAGCGTGGCCAGTGCCCATAGTCCTAGCTATTTGGGAGGCTGAGGCAGGAAGATCAATTGAGCTCAGGAGTTTGAGGTTGCTGTGAGCTATGATGAGGCCAGTGAACTCTAGCTGGGCAACAGAGTGAGACTGAAAAAAAAAAAAGTCTTCTATTTTAGACTAAAAGTACCTATAAGGCCAGATATAGTCCCTTCCTAAATGTTTAAAGCATGGATATTCTTGGAGCAGACATCCAGTATGTACTAATTAACTAATTGTAATGACCAAACCTATAGGCCAGGTGCAGTGGCTCACACCTGTAATCCAGCACTCTGGGAGGTCGAGGAGGGTGGATTGCCTGAGCTCACGGATTTGAGACCAGCCTGAGCAAGAGCAAGACCTTCTCTCTAAAAATAGCTGGGTGTTGTGGCAGGCGCCTGTGTAGTCCCAGCTACTTGGGAGGCTGAGGCAAGAGAATCATTTAAGCCCAAGAGTTTGAAGTTGCTGTGAGCTGTGATGCCACAGCACTCTACCCAGGGTGACATAGTGAGACTCTGTCTCAAAAAACAAAAACATTGACCAAACCTATAGTGTAGAATAATTCCATAGGCTTCCCTACTAGTTTTTCCCATCCTAAATCTGTTAGTATCTGCTATCTGCTTATATGTAAAAAAATCATATAATAATAATAATTATTATTTGAGACAGTGTCTCACTGTTGCCCAGGCTAGACTGACCTGGTGTTAGCCCAGCTTACAACCACCTCAAACTCCTGGGCTCAAGGGATCCTCCTGCCTCAGCCTCTTGAGTAGTAGGACTACAAGAGCCCATCACAACGCCTTGGTAGTTTTTCTATTTTTATTGGAAACAGGGTCTGGCTCTTGCTCAGGCTGGTCTTGAACTCCTGAGATCAAGGAATCCAATTCACCTCGCCCCTGCCTCCCCAGAGCTGGGATCTTTTAATCTCAAAGAAAACAAAGCAGATGCTTCGGGTTGAGTCCAGCGGATCAATAGCATTTCACAATTTGTACCAACATCGGGGTGAAGGAGCTTCTCACGGCGCGTTAAAACGATCGAGCACCAAATTTTCAGAATTACGTGTCTAGAAAATGCAAATTGGTTTTAAATGAAAGCTTGTATCTTTTCTTTGCTTGCAAATCGATTTTTCCAGGGCCACCGCAACTGCTACTCGTCTAGGGACTCACCGAAGGGGCACTCAGTGTGCACTTGTCCTGACGGCGGTGCCACCTGACTCCTGGACGGCCAGTTGGACATATTTGCAAGTAAAAAGTAAGAGTTTCAAGTTACATTATTCTCTTGCCTTAAAAGCTGAAGAGTTGGGTTTCTTTACCGAGGGCTGACCCGGGTCTTTTCCTGGGCAAGGCACCTGTTTGCGGGTCTTTCAGGGATTGGGGCCCCTGGGGAGCTTTTGAAGCAGCAGAAGGGGCTGATCTGGCGCTGAGACCGCGCCTCCACGGCCGAGGTCCGACTCTCAGACCCGGGACCGCTGGGATTTGGGCATCTGGGCTGGAGCCTGCGACGTCCCTCCCGCCGCCCCGCGGAGCCACCGCCCCTACTCCGGGCCACACCCCCAGGGCAGGGCTAGGGGCGGGACCAACTCCGTGACGCGAGCGGCGCCGGCCAATGGCAGCGGTGCTCGGAGCCGGCCTAGCGCCCGGCCATAAAAAGGTGGCGCGAGGTGGTCCCCGGCCCCCGGCTCGGAGCGTGACCTCGGCGGGTCTCGCCCCTTCCTCAGGTGACCCCAGCCAAAACCCTCATTCTGCAGCCCCTGAACGGCCCCGGGGCCCACCTTGACCGGCAGCGGCGGGTCCATGGAGGACGGCCCGGTGCGGGCGCCGGCGGAGAAGCCGCCGGGAGCCAGGTGCATCAATGGGTCCCCCGAGCGGGAGCCGCCGCGTCCCGGGCCCAGCCGGCCGGCAGAGAGGGCCCCGCGGCCCGAGGCCACGAGCGCCCCGCCGGCGGACAGCTGGAAGGGCGGGCGGCCTCGCAGCGAGGAAGATAACGAGCTGAACCTGCCCAGCTTGGCGGCCGCCTACTCGTCCATCCTGAGCGCGCTGGGCGAGGACCCCCAGCGGCAAGGGCTGCTCAAGACGCCCTGGAGGGCGGCCACGGCCATGCAGTTCTTCACCAAGGGCTACCAGGAAACCATCTCAGGTTAGTGAGGTGCTGCGGGGAGCCGGCGCGTTCCCAGGAAGTTTCCAGAGTTGCCTCACTCTGGGCGGAGGGAGCCGAGCGCTGTCACCTCCGAGCCCAGCCTTGGGCTCCGGGATAGGGCCGCGCGTGGGGCGCAGTTTGAGCGCCTCGAGAGACAGCAACCTCTCCACTCTGGGCACCTGCTGCAGCCGCCCCGCGGGGTCCTCCTGGCGTCCAGCACGCAGCCCTCTTCTCGGGCGCCGGGGGCTCGCGTGGGTGGGACCCTAGAACCGGTGCCTGAGCGCCCGGGGCGGTAGGCTTGAGGCATGTGCGGTTCCAAACTTGCCCAGCGTAAGGATCGCCTGGGCGTTGCGGGAAGTGGCGGCTCCCTGAGTGGTCCTTTTTGTTGAGATGCTGATTTGGGGGGTGTCCAGAGTGGAGCCTAGAGAGTCCCTTGCTGCAGTCGAGGGAACCCGCGCTCTCACTGACTTGCCAGGGGACTGGGATTTCCAGAGTTCTCTTTCGTCCACCTCAGGGTCACTCCAGCTCAGGACATTTCTAAAATTTGGCACAGTTCCGAGCAGAGCCTACCCCGGAGTGGGAGATGTGCTGTCTCTTGGGCTACTTTGCTGCTTGGGCCTTTTCCTACTGGGAGAGGGGCGCGCCCGGTGCTCGGCTGCCCTGGAGGCCGAGGCGGGAGGATCTCAGTGGTTCTGCAGTTCCAGGCCGAGGCGGCAGGATCTCTGCTGTCTTGCAGTTCCACGCGGAGGTGAACTTTGATCCGGCCATTGCCCTCTAGCCTGGGAGGCGATCGGGCAAAACCTGGTATCTTTAAAAAACAAAAAAGCCCTCCTTCCTGCCCGAAAGCAGTGAAGCCACCCTTGACTGCTGCGCTGGGAGTCACGGAGGCTCTCTGGGTTCTGGACTCGCGCTCCGCTCACCCTCCAGAAAAGCCGAGTGGACGCAGTGCTGGGTGGGGACACAGTCAGGAGCGCAGGTGTACAGCCAGGGCGAAGGGCAGTGGGCAGCAGCCCAAGGCTTTGCTGCCTGTTTGCCCCAGACGGTGCCTGTTTGTTTTATTTAAAATAAAAACTATTGCCTTCTTGCCTGGCACCAGTGACAGTGTTTTCTAGTCTAGCCTTCCGTGTGTCCTGGTGACATTTATTTCTTTGGCCTAAGAAGCCTTCTGCCTTCCCCCTTTCTGACAGCAAAACTGTGTGGCCTGAGAGGGCATCCTGCCCGCCCCTGCTGTTTCCCTGAGGGAGGCGGGGCGGCTCCACCAAGCCTCTGGGAAGAACAAAGTTATTTTTGCCCGGTCTTCCACATCCCAAAGGAAGGGTGCCAGAGGGGTGGAGGCCAGAAAGGAAATGACACCACACCCTGGAGCCAGAGGTGGACTCCTAGATCTGGACCACGTGCACTTTTACCTCTTGCTCAAAAACGTTTGGGGCCTCAAAAGCGTTTTCAAAATGCAGACTGAACAGTCAGCATTCAGTTTTCTGTGGGTTCAACTCTTGGGGGGTTTTGGTGTTTTTTGTTTGGTTTTTGGTGATATTCCATCACGCATGGAGGAAGCATCTTAGGGCCTTGCTCATCCTGTGTCTTGCGTGCTGGAAGGGGGTCTGCTCCACAGCACCGGGCAGGCTTTGGGGATTCTGCCCTTGGAGCATTCACAGGAGAGGTTCTGTAACGTAGCTTGGATCTAATTATCCAAAGGGACAGGGATTTCTGACCTTAAGATACGTCACAGACTTGACGGAAGTGACTCACCGGCTTACTTGAGCAACGGTTAGCAGAAGTCTGCCCCTCCAGCCAAGATTCAGCTAAAGAGGACCAGTGACTCCAAAACTCACTTCATCCTACCCGAGTTAATTGACCCTGTTCAGACAGAAAGCAGAGCAGTGTCTGTCAGGGGCTGGGCAGGGCGGGGAATCAGAGTGACTTTGCCCGGGCTATGGGATTTCCTTGTGGTGTGAGGACGATGTTCTGGAACTGAAGAGGGTGGTGGTTGCCCAGTGTCGTGAGTGCCACTGAACTGTGCACGTCCCATGGCTAAAATGATGAATTTCGTGTGTACTCTACCCCAGCAGCCGCAGTGACGTGCACCTGCAGTCCCAGCTGCTTGGGAAATCGAGGTGGGAGTTTGGGCTCAGGGGTTTTCCATCAGCTCAGGTGACGTAACGAGAACCCCTCACACACGAATGTCCAGGGACCATTTGAGATTATTATAAGCTATTTCTCGGTTATAGTCGGGTTCCACATAATGACGTTTCATGGACTACATGAAACATGCAGAAGTATACAGGCAGTCGCCGAGTTACAGACATCCAACTGACCTGCATCTTGTACTTATGAACAGGCAATAGCTAAATATACTTGTTCCACCTTACATACACAGTCAGCTTAGGAATTAACCTACAGAACCTGTCTTGTCCATAACCTGTGGATTGCCTATAATCCCGTAAGCTTATATATAATGGAGCTAAGTCAGCAACATAGCAAGACCTCATCTCTACAAAAAAAAAAAAAAATAGAAAAATTAGCTGGCTATGGTGGTCAGCTAATCGCCTGGGTCATGGCTTCTCGTCTTAGGAGGCTGAGGCAGGAGGATCCCTTGAGCCCAGGAGTTGGAGGCTGCTTGAGCTAGGATGCCATTGCACTCTAGCCTGGGAAACAAAGCAAGACCCTGTCTTAAAAAATTATAATAGTGGGGCAGCGCCTGTGGCTCAGTGAGTAGGGTGCCGGCCTCATATACTGAGGGTGGCGAGTTTGAACCCAGCCCCTGCCAAATTGCAACGACAACAACAACAAAAAATAGCTGGGCATTGTGGCAGCTATAGTCCCAGCTATTTGGGAGGCTGAGACAAGAGAATTACCTAAGCCCCGAAGTTGGAAGTTGCTATGAGCTGTGACACCATAGCACTCTACTGAGGGCGATAAAGTGAGACTCTGTCTCAAAAAAAAGAAAAACAATTATAGTATTTATAATGTAGCTGATGCCTAGTGATGTCCTGTTCACCCTGACCCTGTGTAGGCCTGGGCTGATGTGTGTGTTTGTGTCTTAGTTTTTAACAAAAAAGTTTAAAACTTAAAAAAAAATTAGAAAAAAGATTACAGAATAAACATAGAAAATATTTTTGTATTTCTGTATGTCTGTGGCAAACTCAGTGTTCTTACAAAAGAGTCAGAAAGTTAAAAAAAGTTTATAAAGTTAAAAAGTTAACAGTAAAGTAAGTTTAATTTATTATTAAAGTAATTATTTTGTAAGTTTGGTGCAGGCCCAGTTCTGTGGTAGTGTACAGTGATGCCCGAGGCCTTCACATCATGCTTACACTGTACCCTCTCTGGCTCATCCAGAGCAACTTTCTGTCCTACACAGGTGCACTTTAAAAAGCTTCTATGCCATGTTTTTACTGTGCCTGTTCTCTGTTTGGATGCACATACTCACCGTAGTGTCACAGCACTCAGTAGGTAACACGCTGCCTGGGGGCGTGGCCTGTCCGAGGTGTGCGGTTTGTATAAGTGCATTCTGAGATGTGAGTGCAGTGAAATTGCCTAACAAACCATTCTTTTGCCTAATGACCCATGCATCCCTATTGTTGAGCAATGAGTGACTATACTTTTTCTAGGCTAAGTGCCTCATATAGAAGGGTTTGGTTAATCTTTAATTTTGTGATAAACACTTCTCTTGTCCTGTGACAAGGAAACTGAGGCAGAGAGCTTGATGGCTTACAGGGAGTGGAGCCGGTGTTTGGATCCAGGAAGCCTGCCTGTAGACTCTAGCTGTTTACTTCCTTCTTGCTACTTAGTGTACCTCATCTATTAAGGGCTTCAAACTGAGTTGAGTCACAAAAAAGTGGAGTAGAGGGCAGTGCCTGTGACTCAAAGGAGTAGGGTGTTGGCCCCATATGCCGGAGGTGGTGGGTTCAAACCTGCCCCCCCCCAAAAAAAACCTCCAAAACTGTAAAAAAGTGGAATAGAATGGGCAACATCAGTCTGTCCCATGTAGTAAGGATGAATATTTTGAGAAACTTAGGTTTCATCTGGTTGATTTGTGTGTGTGTGTACTACTGGCCCCAGATGTAAAATGTATTTATGTGGGTCATAGTCAAAAGCTTCGAAGTATCTGTAGAAGGGATCATACTTAAGGGTTTGATATTGGTTTTTTTTTCTTTTTAAAGAGAGATACATAGTTAGAGGGATGCTGCTGCAGAGTAAGGAATGAAGCTGAAGTGGGGTGTTCTGGGTCTCAGACTGACCCAGGTGGACAGGAGGAGGAGAGCTCCTGACGGGAGTGGGTGGGGACCCAAATCTTTAGTCTGTAGAAAATTTAGAAGAGAGTGATAAAACAATCCCCAATTTTTCTTTCTTTCTTTCTTTTTTTCTTTTCTTTTGACTGAAGAATCTTGCTCTGTCACCCAGGCTGGAGCTCAGTGACATGATCATAGCTCACCACAACCTCAAACTCCTGAGCTCACGGTTCAAGCGATTCTTCTGCCTCAGCCTCTGAGTAGCTGGGACTGCAGACAAGCCACCATGCTTGGCTAATTTTTTGTATTTTAGAAATGGGGTTTTGCTGTGTTGCCCAGACCGATGTTGAACTCCTGGCCTCAAGCTGTCATCCGTCCTTGGCCTCCCAAAGTGCTGAGATTGCAGGCAGGACCCCAGCCCTGCCACACCCAACCTGTTTCTTTAGAGAATGTGCATTCAGTGAACACTCCAGGTTGTTTCTGGTTAGGAAGCAACTTCTCTGAGACTTCCTTTCCTATGCACGAGATACAGGGCTTGGTGTCTGTTAGATCCTTGTGTCTTGTATCTTAATTCCTGGATAGGCATGTTAAGTGTAAAAGGTGGTATTTTCAATTCCCCAAACCTTTATTTCCCCCAGTTTCTCTTGTATGGATTGATGATCATTTCTGGTATTCTGGAATTTGTCAGTTTTCTTTACACTGCAGCTGCTGTCCGAGACCTTTGCCTGGTGTGCTCTTTGCCCCCCTTCCAGTATGTACCTTGCTGCGGAGTGCCTGTGATTACCTGTGACAGGGCTCTGTCTGGGTTGTGTAAGTCTCCTGGTTACTGATCACTGCTGGGCTGAAGCTTGTGGGCCAGGAGGGAGGAGTGGAGAGGACACCGTCCCCTCTCCCCAGGACTAGCTGTCCTTTGAACCCAGCACCGCAGACTGATATTTAGGCCGGTTCAGTCCAAGCAATCCTTGTTTCTGTCCCATTTCAGGTTAGCCACATTCTAGTTCTCCGATCTCTTCAAGGTTTTGCTGAGTTCCCCTTGTTCTCTAAGGAACCTTTTTGGTATTTCTACCATTCTTTGATTTGGAAGCTACATTTAATTAAATTGGACGGTCTGCCATCCCCCAAGGTCCTTGGTCTTCATGCCCTGGTTACTGACCCTTGCAGGTCTAAATCAGAACACCCTTTTAGGTAGTGTTATCTTCCCAGTGAAGTAAGTGTAGCTTGTATTCCTATTGTCCTTCTTATGAGTTTGTGGGACTCTGCGAGAGTCTTGTGTTGACTTTTCTGTCTCGTTTCTAGTTAGGTGTAGCTCGTCTTATCTGGGCTGCCAAGATAGTTTTCATAAATCACAGTGTCAGCTCCAGAACCTGGGGAAGGGGGTGTAGTGCAGCCCGGGGGTGACTGACTGCTCAGCGCTCTCCCCGTGGGGGAGACTCACAGCCTCGCAGACAAAACAGGCATTGATGACAGGACCGTATGGAAGAGGATGGCGATGTGAGATGGAGAATGTGCTGGCCCCACAGCCTCGGTGAGAGCGTTTAGTAAGGGAACGTGGGCTCCGCGCCTGTGGCTCAATTGGCTAAGGCACCAGCCACGTACACCTAAGGTGGCGGGTTCGAATCCCCAGCCCGGGCCCGCCAAACAACAATGATGGCTGCAACCAAAAAATGGCCGGGCGTTGTGGCGGGCGCCTGTGGTCC
>CAUYQV010090949.1:0-16838 GCA_963574575.1 Galagoides demidoff | reverse complement strand
GGTATCAATGGAATAGGTGTTGTTTGAAGCTAGGGCTTCTGATGCCACAGAAGTGTCCTCTCTACCCTCACAGCACTTTCTCCCTCTCCCTTGACCTGTGAAGAACACTTTTTTTAAAATTAAATTATAGCTGTGTATGTTAATGCAATCACTAGGGTACAGTATGGTACTTTCATATACAATTTGAAATACTATCATCAAACTGGTTAACGTAGCCTTCATGTCATTTTCTTAGTTATTGAGTTAAGACATTCATACTCTTCTTTTAGAAAGATTCACTTGTACCCTTGTAAGATAAACCATAGAGGTGACCCCACCAATCACCCTCCTTTCACTCATGCACCCCCCTCCTCTCCTCTTTCCCTTCTCCCTCCCCATATTTTAAGCCTATAATTTTAAAATAGGGCTGTGTACATTGGATACTTTTTCTTCCATTCCTGTGATACTTTGCTAAGAAGAACATTTTCCAGTTCCATCCATGTAAACATGAAGAAGGTAAAGTTTCCATCTTTCTTTAGGGCTTCATAGTATTCCATGGTGTACATATACCACATAGTTTGTTGATCCATTCGTGGATCGATGGGCACTTCAGCTTCTTCCATGACCTAGCAATTATAAATTGGGCTGCAATAAACATTCTGATATAAATATCTTTGTTGTAATGTGATTTTTGGTCATCTGGGAATATACCTAATAAAGGAATTACAGGGTCAGATATTTTTATAAAAATAATTTTAGACTTATTTTATATAATGCTTGGTTAAAAGACTGGAACTCATACCTAAAGTTGTGTTCTAAGACAGCTTCCAAAAAAATCTACAGATGTTATATTAAGAGAATTTCTTCCTAGGGGAAGTTCTAATTTGGTGTTCATTCTTTGTAATAATGATAATAAACATGACTGGTTATATGGTATGTGTGGATAAAATTTCAAAGAGGAGATATATGGATCACCTACCCGACTCTCCACCATGCTGTCATTGTTTTACAACATAAATTAGGAAGACAAATTGACCAACCTTATAGCTAGTGTGAGTAAATAATATTAAAAACTGATACATTTCTGGTCAGTAGATAAAAACACAAAGAGGAAGTTTCAACATGTGCTCTAACTAATAATGACTAAAGAAATGTAAACTATTTCTGTAAATCTTAAATTTCAGTCATTTAAGGTCCTAATTAATTCCTTTAAGAAATAGATGAGCCATCTGGTTTGTTCTAGTACTTACACTAGATCCTGGAGATACGTTTACATCTAACACAAGGACCCTGTTTATAAAGAGCCCGGAAATGACAAGCACTTGAGTACACAAACACCTGAAATACTATGTACTGCTCAAGTCTTAATTCAAAATATAAGAATTTTGTAATTTCTGAGATAAAAAATATAAAATAAATTAACTAAAATGGGACATGTAAAAGGGAAAAAAAATGAAGACAAAAATTTTTCCCCTTGGAGAAACAACATTTATAACAAATGCAAACAATGTTTCTTAGTTGTATGTACATTTACATTAATCTGAAATTTAAAAAAAGAAACAAACTAGAACAGTAGACAACAATTGAGATATCTGAGATTGTAGAGTTGAAATCTGGGACCTCCTGTTCACATCCTTCTCAATTTTGTTTTTGTAAGTTTGGGAACCAGAGACAGCCAATGGCATTTGTGCTATTAGCTCGTTAGTGCTGCTTTGAAATTATCTTACACTTTTCCTGGAAAGTTGTTTTTGAGAAAAGCATCTGAGACCTGTAGTCTTTGCTGGCTTTTGCACAGAATACTGATCACAGAGCACCATAGTTAGCACAGCGTCGCCTTTAGGTTAGGTGACCCGTCAATTTTTAAAGCATATTGAATGTCATTTTCAATACCATGACCATAACACATTCCTGTATGTGGTCAAATAGCATTTGGATTTTTTAATATATGAATAGTTTTATACTTTCTCTTTAGAGGTCCTAGGATGGTTATGATTATCACTAATATCATCACACTAATTGAACCAGGGAAAATATAATTTTTTCTAAATGCTGCTAAACTGAGGAAAATACATATAATTCATGATGAGGCAGATCAATTAACCTTTTGCACGTGCAGTGTGTTAGTGTAAGTTGTTTTTTTATGCCATTCACTTCACTTACAGGATTTAACTCACTGATGATACTACCATTAAACAGAAGGGATTACACAGTTCCTGATTTACCTAGAATTTTATAATTAAATTATTATATGTGTGGTAGTGTATGTATATAATTTCTAAAGTCCTATCATCGTATGAGGTCACGGTATTTACGTATGAGAACATACATCTTTGAAATACTGCATTGTAAATTCCCTGTTAAGATCTGTTAAAGGAGTTGTCTTGTTGTTTTATTCTCTTGACGAGATTTCTCAACTATTTTATAAAAGTAACCATCTCGCTGGACTAATGGCCTGTATAAATGAGATATTAGAAAGAGGCAGAGCTCTAAGAATCATATTAAAGGTAGTATTTATTTTATGAACTCCTGTTTATATGAAAAAGTAAAAGACTTCTGTATTCTAATTTATACATAGATTCTTCCAGCAAGCTGCTAGCCACCCTGGTTTGAGAAAGACACAAATCGAAATCTTCACAAGTGCTTGTTTATTCAATATACCCTAAATTAATGCTTGACAGAATGTCTAGAGTATAACGAATCCTTGTTTGTGGGTAACAGTATTATAGTTATTGCTGTTTTGGTTTGTTGGTATATATCAGGTTTAAAATTATCAAGTTAGTCCAATAGTTATTAGAATAAATCATAAAGTACTATAAAAACACATGAGAAAAAAATTGTTTGGCCCTGTGTCGCATTTTTGAATGACCTCGCCGCCTTCAGCGCCTCCTCATTGCTCCTACCTTTGCCTTCTGGGCCTCTGACCGCTTGGTCCTTGCTCCATGGCCCAGCGCTCATGCAGTGAAATGGTCTCTCCTGGATTGCAAAGCCTGCTTCCTAGAAGCCCACAGTATTAACTTCTTAGGATTTGAATAGTGAGCATTTCATGCTTTGGAGTAGAAAATATTTAGGGATATCTGAACCTCAAATTGCCTGTTTCTTCTCTGGAAAATATTCCAGTTTGATTACCCAGCCCTTTGAATATATTTGTTGGCTGTTGTGACTGTCCTGAGTGCGCTCTGTATGTGTGACATGATACTTACAAGCCAAAGCCTTTGGTATTGAGATAAATATTACCGAGACTGAATTGGGAAATGCCGTACCTGGTTAAACTGTGTAGCCGAAAAATAAGACTTAGCATTATTGTCTTCAGTCTTTTGAAAATGCAGATCAAGTCTCACTCGAGCACTTAGTAGTGAACATGGCACTCTGAACATAGACCAACAAATGTTTTATTTATTCTTTTTGCCCTGACCCAATATCAATTTTCTTTCACACCACATCACAGGAAGTTGCCCTTCCTTTGGGCGGATGAAGATCAATTTATCTGTCTGGCAGGAAGCATGTGGAAGGTTTTCTTAAACTTGTTGACACTGAGCACACTTTTGCCTTTTCTTCTCCTATAATCCTGGCATCTTCAGGGAAATTTTCCTCCTAACCTGTTTTCTACTGTTAATGCTTGTATTTAAAGCAATATTTGTTACCCATTATGAGTTAAACTTTATCAACTTATATAGAAGATACAGAATTTTCCACATCTTAGAGTATCATTTTAATCAGACTCTCTAATGATATAAACAGTTATCACTGTAAATATGGAAAATGATTAGATTTTTTGACTCAATCTCTAAGCAATTAAAAGATGTGCCCCTGGAGAGTTAATATGTTTATATCATCTCTTCTGATCACTTAAAACCTATGAGGTAATTAGACCCCAGAATCTATGAACTCATTATGATTATTTTTGGCCTTGAGAAATAGATTACTGTAATAGATTTTACATGTGTAAATGTCATAATGCCTGGAGATGGTTCTTGCTTGTTATAAAAGGAATTCAACATGGTCTTTGTAAAAATCCATATTAATCCTCTAGTTTTATTGTGGCCCTTAGAATAATTTAGTTAAGTGACTAAAAGATTTTTATTTTGCATTAGAGAGCACAGGATTTGGTGTAGCCTTTAAAGATTTATTTAATGATAATATTAAATGTGATTTTTTTTTCTTTTTCGGACCTCAAGGGGATTTTATGAGTCTAAAATAAACAAATGTGGCTCACGGATCTTTCATGACCCAGATGATGCGTTTCCTGCACCCAATAACATGCATTTTGCAAATGCTCCGAAGCGCCGGGTGCCTGTGGCAGTAAATGTACTAAGTCATCAGCTGGTAAATGACTTTGGAAATTAGTTGGAGGTTAATTCTCTGCCTCATTGGCCCCCCGAAGTGGACAAACTATAATTGATTTTGATAGCATTCACGAAGCACTTTTTTCTGTTGAATAATGGAAGAGTACTCACAGAAACATCCTCTGGATGCAGGAACAATTAAATGAGCATCAGTGAGATGTCAGAAGGGTCTTTATCTCTGTATTTAATAAATTCTCTTTATCTCTGGCAATTTTGTTGCTTTTAAAAACTTACAAATTCTAAACTGTCACATGGGTTTATTTTTTTCAGCCAACTCTTTCTCATTTGACTCAAGTATCTTGCACGAATGTTCTATATCACTATCTATTGTTGTAGAAAGAAGCAGCTATGGTAACGTATATTTATTTGTATTCACAACCTCAGGAAGGAAAGAGTGCACGGTGGTCCTCTGGAAAGTGAGGTGCTCAAGTGCATCTTGAGCAAAAGGAGCAAAATTGATCAGGGACGTGTTCACTGTCATGGAATAGCGCAAGTGTTGAACTTGTTCAATCGTTGCATAGAAAGTAAGTTAATATTTTTGTATTTAAATAAATTCCTCTAACAGCTCACTAACAAATAAATCATATTTGCATCCGTTAACTATGTATTTTGTAAAAATCGAACCTGGACTCTTAGGGTAAATAGATCTGGTAGCTCTTCTCAATATATGAAAGGAGATGTCCTGATTAGTTTGATGACTGTCACATACCTAACTGCATCACATGTGGTCTTCTTATACTGAGAAAGAAGGAAGCTCAATATAGTTATCAAGCCCACCAGCACTATGGGCACTGTGGTTTGAAAGAGACAGAGGAAAACAAACATTTTTCAGTGGCAAATGTTTACTAAACACCATGTGAAGCCCTTTTTATCTATCATTTAAAAATTACATAAACCATTATAAGCAAATTCAGTTATTATTCACCTTTTCCAAAGGGAGAACAGAGGCTTAGAGAATGTAAGTAATTTTCTAAGGTTATGTAGTACGTGCAGGAGTTAGAATATTAACATAGCATGTCGACGTGAGATAATCTGTGAATTTATAACAGATTTTTAAAGATAGGTAGGCTATCCTTCAAATAGTACGGAAAGCTAGCATGTTCCTTATCTATTCTGATGTCTCTCCCAGGTATTAAGTAAAAATAAACCCAATTCCTTTCTTTATTATCCTGATAATACTGGGGAAAAAGGAGAAAAAACCATTACGTAGAGCCCTGCCGTTTCATGGGAACAGAATGGAGATAATGAACCCTACAGATAAAAAATGAAATACTATCTTTGTCCACATTTAAGTTTACAGTTCATTTACAAATAGTACAGTCTGGAGTATTCCGATAACCTTTTATATTTCAGTGACTGAATAGCCATACACACGGGCTTTTGTATTTATATCATAATAATAATTTGTCAGGAATGGAGGTCATGCTATACACAGCATCTGGATAATGAGGAGAGATACTTAATTGAATCTGAGGCCCACCCCCGTCCCACCAGCTCCCTGCCCAGGAGGTTTAGGGCCCTATAGGGTCTTTTCCTCTCACTGTCTTTTGTTTCTAGGTGGCATTTTTCATTTGATGAAGGCTTGTTATGTGATGTTGAAGGATCACTGGAGCCAAACAGACCTGTGAGTAATTCAAGACATGTTATTTATTAGACCATTGATTTCCTCATGGTTAACAATAGAAGAAAAATATTTTTTACCATGAGCACAGGGTTAAGTGAGGTTAAGTGAGGTAATCGACCTAGGACAGTGCCAGGAGCTCAGCAGAGTTCAGATTAGTCAGCCTGACCTGTCATAACAAAGGGCCATACAGTGTGTGGTTTAAACAGTGAAAATTCATGTTCTCACAGTTCTGGATTCTAGAAGTCAGAGATCGAGGTCCCAGCTGATTCTGCTGCAGGAGTGATCTTTCTCTTCCTGGCTTGCAGATAGTCACTTCTAGCTGTGTCCTCACGTGGAGGAGGTGGAGGAAGAGAGAGAGAGAGAGATGGAAAACGGAGAGGGAGAAGAGATAAGAGAGAAATCTTTCTCTTTTTAAAAGGCCACCAATCCCAGTGGATTAGGACCTAAACTTATGACCTCCTTTGACCTAAGTTACCTCCTAAAATCTCTGAATACAGTCATATCAGGGCTCAGAACTTCAACATATAAATTTGGGGGGAGGCACACAGTTTCGTCTATAGTAGAGCTATTTATAGTATTTTAAAAGATAACTCAAAAAATATTTATTAGTTGCGAGTGCTAGTTGAGATTGTATGAAATATTTTAGGAAATTTTTCTGAAAGTCTCACCAACCAAATTGGCCTGATTAGATTTCATGTGCTCTGCCTCCGTGGGTTTATTTGCAAGGAAGCAAAGAAGTCTTTTTCTTCTTTTATGCTCTTAATTCTCTGAACTGTGCCTGACATAGGCAAACACAGAGTCCTCAGAGACAGGATAGAAGCACTAACAGGACTATTTGGCATTATGGCTGGGGTGTAATTGCTTTTCAGTTTTACAGCTTTAGTAGGAGACTATTATTGCTCTATCAGAGCTGTTTCAGAGCCAGATGTTTAAACAATAAAATTTGTTCAAAATAGACCTTTTCTGACAATTTTCCTTTTTGTATTGTGGCTACTGCCTCCATAAACTCAGCCTTTTTTCTTAGGGGGCTGATGGCTGCCAGAGTGCTTTGCAGCTCTTTCAGGGTGCTACAAAGCGTTTAGGATATATGGTTTTCTTTCTTGCTTGATGATCTTATAATAACTCACAAAATGAAGAATGGGTTTCATAGGAAAACTTTGTTCTATTTCAGAAATGGAAGAGACACTTAAAAAAATGATAAACTAAATATAAATTCTACATGAAACACAGAAATGAAATACTAAATTTCTAAATGGGTTTTATAGCTATTTAGCTCCAGCAGAAAACAGGAAAAATGAAAGGAAAGGTAAGCCAATAGAACATATTTAAACAGAAACAAAAAACAGGAGAAAGAAAAACCAAGAAAATGTTTTGTGTGTGTGTGTGTGTGTGTGTGTGTGTGTGAGAGAGAGAGAGAGAGAAACAGAAAGACAGAGCGAAAGAGAATGAATGAGTTGGTAAACAGTATAAGAAGGAAAAAATAATATGCAGAAAAATATACTCACAGATGATAACCAAGAATGATCCAAACTGCTGAAAGATTAATCACTAATTCAGAAGCTCTAAAAACAATTGCATAAGAAATGTGATGAGAGTTAAATGTAGACCTATTATAATCAAATTGCTGACAAACTCAGAAATGTAAGATCAGCCAGGGAAAAGTGACATATTTCCTTTTAGAGAACAGAAATAAGTCTGAGATCTGACTTCTCAACAGAAACAATGGATACCAGAAAATTATAGACTACTATGCAATTGTCAAAAAATTAATTGCAGTTCTAAACTTAACGAAATACGTCTTCCCCAAATAGGATAAAATAAAGACCAATAACAATGAAATTATTAAAAAGAAGCAGAACATTTTTGTGGTATTGTGCCAGACAGGGATTTCTGATATCCAAAACAAAATTAATTGTGTATGAATGCTTTAACAAGTTAGACTGTATTAGAATTAACACTTTATGTTTACCAACAGACACCACTGAAAGACAGAAAAAAAAGCCACACAAGTGGGAAAAAATATTTATAGTACATATATTTGGCAAAGTATACATGATGAGAATATATAAAGAATGTTAAGAAAAGTTAGAAACATAATAAAAAATTAGACAAAATACTTGAATAGCAATGTTAATAAAATAATATCCACATGACTGATGTCTCAAACCCATTAATAATCAGGGAAATGGAAATTAAAGCTGCAAAGTAATACCATTACTAACCCACACGAAATGGCTAAAATTAAAAAAAAAACTCAAAATAACAATTTATTGGAGTTTATATCAAGATGTGGAGTATATTTCAATGCTTGGGGAAATGTGCACTGCTAGTTGTTTGGAAATCTGTTAATCAATATTTATTTCGGTTGAGTATATATGCACTCTGCACGGCCCAGCCTCTCTTAGGGGTATACTCAACAATATTATACACGTAGGTTAACCCAAATAAATGTATAAAAATATTTACCATAAGTCCACTGGTCATATAGGCAAATCAAATTTACATGAAAGAAATAAATTGATAAACATTTACAATGTATGCATGAAACAGCAAGGAGAATGAACAGATGACCACTCTCAATACTCACGACAGCATTGTAGGTATAAGTGGAGCACAAAAAGTTAGATGCAAAACAATTTGTATTGTGTGCTCATATAAAGTTAGAAAATGGAGATTACTTTTGGAGGACAAATGGTGAGGGACTGAAAAAGAGAATTGTGAGAACTTCTGGGGTGTGAACACATTCCGATCTTTGATCAGAGTGCTGTTTACACCAATGTGTTCACTTTGTGAATGTTTGTTGACCTGCAAAATTATGTACGACGTCCCACAAATAACAGAAAAAAATACCAAGATATTATGTAAGTATTGAATCAGAGAAAAGTGCTATTTAGTAAGAGAAAAGAGAACAATAGCAAGGTTTAGAACAAAATGTTTATATCATTTAAAGATGGATATCTTAGTCAATGAATAGAGAGTAACTCTGAAACCTAAAAAATCTTCACTTTCCAAGTAAACACTACTTTAACAAAAGCAATGCTACTATCGTTCTTACATATCTGCACATTTTTGTTTCAGTTATAATTCTTCAGATCCCTATCACTCTTTTATAGTTTCTAGAGTCAAATCAATATAATGTGCTGCCTGTTAGTTCATTGTTTTGTAAAGAATTAAACTAGTTTTAATTTTGACATGAATATTTTATGCACTGCAAAAAACACAGTAAAATATAAATTTTATATCCATTAGTTTTTTCTTTGTTCTTAGATTGATGCATTAAATTAATTTTGCCTTTACTTCAACTTCATATTTTGACCCATACTAATATATTCAATGCATTATCCAAAGCTGAACATTTTAAATATTTAATAGCTGCTAATTGCTATTACTTTGAATGTTTTCTATGGAAATTATTAAAATCTCACATTTGGAAATCATACACAAAATCAATTTTTAATTAAGGATTAATTTTTAAGATATCTGTTTTATGTATTATTAATCATAAAAAAGTTAAGTAACATCAACTTGAAAACAATATTAAAATTTGTGTAAAGTTAACTTGTTACCTCTTGGTGTCCTGCCTTGGATTCTATTGCATTATATGTATAGCAAAATAATAAAGAAGGTATAAAGTAAGAACCTGGATCACCTTAGTAAACAGGTTATATTAATCTAAGAGGACTTCCAAGTTTTAAAAGAGAGATACAAAGAGGAGAGAATTTTTTGAACTTCCTTTTTGTCTACTGCATCAAAAGTAGTAGACAATGTCATGAAAGGACAACATCAAAAGCAGAGGTATCTTATCAGTGTAAGAAAGCATCTGATTTTGATGAAGAATAGAGCTTAACCTTAGTTTAAATTCTGAGGAAATGAATGAATGAATGTGAGAAAATTGTCCATATTTGACGAAAATGGTGAATATTTGCATTATTGTTAATTGAATAGTTTAAACATATGAATACATTCAATTACAAGATTTATAAAATAACTTTCATCCAAGGAACTAAAAAATAATATAATAATATAATTATATACCCTTTGATAGTCAAGTAAATGAAGTAAATTGTCATTTTATTGATTTATTGATTGATTGATAGTTTTTCATTTCAGATTAATATGTCGGTATAAATGACTTGGTTACAATGTTTGTGTTTCTGAGGTAAAGTTCAAGTTGTAGGTAAGCCCTTCTCCAGGGGGTGTGCCTTTACCTTGTGGACCTTAGGTAAGAGTTTACTAGTCCTCCCCTTCCTCCCCTCTCTTCTTAGCCATCTCCCCTTTCCCCTGACTTGAATTCAATTGTGTTGTCTGGTGCAGACCTGCAGTTTATCTATTGGTTTCATAGTATATTGAGTACATTGAATACTTGCTTTTTCATTCTTGTGATATTTTGCTTAGAAGAATGGTAAGAATGGTATTTCCTTCAGATAAATACAAATGATGTAAAGTTTCCATCTTTTATGGCTGAATGCGATTCCATGGTATGCATACACCATAGTCTATCAATTCATTTATGTGTTGATGGACTCTTGGGTTGATTCCACATCTTGGAGATTGTGAATTGAGCTGCAGTAAACATTCTAGTGAAAATGTCCTTATAGTAAAATAATTATTTTTTCTTCTGGGTGAATATCTAGTAATGGGATTGCAGGATCAAATGAAGAGTTTACATTTAGCTTTTTGAGGATTCTCCATACTTCTTTAAATGAAGGCTATTAGTTTTCAATCTTATCAGCAGTGTAAAAGTGTTCTCTTCTCTCCACACCCACACCAGCATCTTCAGCTTTGAAATTTTTGTGATGTGGGCTATTCTCATGGGGGTATGAGATATTTCAGGGTGGTGAATATATTTTGATTTCCATTTCTCTCATACTTAGGGATGATGAACATTTTTTCATGTGTTTGTTGGCTATTCATCTTTCTTCTTTAAAGAAGGCTCTGTTTAAATCTCTTGCCTGATCTTTTCTTGTTAATTAGTTTGAATTCTCTATAGATTCTAATTATCAGCTCTTTGTCAGATTATTACCATGTAATTATCTTCTTCTATTCTGAAGGCTGTCTGTTTGTTTTAGTTGTTGTACCCTTCACTGCTTAGGAGATTTTTAGTTTGATTATGTCACATTTATTTATTTTTGATGTTGCTATAATTGTTAAGAGGGTCTTCTTCAATTACTCTTTTCCCAGGCAGATTTTGTCAAGAGTTTTTCCTATCCTTTCTTCTAGAATTTTTATTTTTGTGAATCTTAAATTTAAATCCTATATCATGCAAAGGTCAATTTTTGTGTGTGGTGAGAGGTACAGGTCCAGTTTCAATCAGAAAAGTGAGACCTCTAGTAACCTCAATCAGAAATGAAAAAGGGGAAATAACAACAGATACCATGGATATAAAAGATTGTCACTGACAACTATAAAAAACTCTATGCCCAGAAATTTGAAAATATGGAGGATGTGGACCAATACCTGGAACCACACTATCTTTCTAAACTCAACCGGAAAGAACTAGAAACTTCAAATAGACCAATTTCAAGCACCAAAGTTGCAATAACTATAATAAATCTTTAAAAATGCAATGTTCTGGACCAGACAGTTTTATTTATTTTTTATTTTGCAGTTTTTGGTCTGGGCTGGGTTTGAACCCACCAC
The DNA here is from genome assembly GCA_963574575.1 of Galagoides demidoff. NCBI lineage: Eukaryota > Metazoa > Chordata > Mammalia > Primates > Galagidae > Galagoides > Galagoides demidoff. The sequence continues at coordinate 5,252 of CAUYQV010090949.1, read as the reverse complement.
TTCAAGCATTTGGGGTCACTATATTACTTTGAGCCCCAGGTGCTGCACAACCAGAAGGTTTTAGAACAGAATTCTACCAAACCTTCAAAGAGAAGCTTTTACCTATATTTCAGAAGCTATTGCAAGCATAAAGAAGGAAGGAATCCGCCCCCCACATGCTACCAATCATTACCAATCATTATATTTATTTTATAGACATGGAAAGAAGCAGACACAAAATGAGTAACTCATTTTTAGGATGGTAGGTGGAAAAAATGGAATATTTCCCTTTGAATATCCTTGCTTATGATATTTTATACACATCACATTTGATGTATGAAGATGCTGTACTTAAACATTTCTAATGAAAATTGCTTTTTATTATAGATATGACCTCTGGGTCTAATGAGATCACATTAATTAGTTCACACCAAGATGTGTAGATGTGATTAGATTACATTAAGAGGAAACAAATCAAACTTTATGAAATCCTTTCCCAGTCAGCCTAAGGTTGAAGAGCATCAAAATCTTGCAAAATCCTCATTCATCCCTAAATATTTTTTAGTATGTCATACACTTAATTTCCCTGTGTTTTTTTGCTCTAGTCTTTGGCATGGACTTCTCCTGACACTGCCTTTGATGGTGCATTGTTGTGGTCCTACCTACTGCCTCTGACACCTCTTCTACCTTATATCCTAATGGTCCTGTTAAAATGGGACCAGTGGAACCCCAATTTCCCAGAAAGTACTACACTCTATGGAGAGGTGATGGGAGTGCTCGTCTTCTCTTCCTCTATTTGTCTCACACCTTGTAACATCAGTCCAAAGGAGTGGAGCTTATGTTTCACATGATCCTTAATGAAAACATCCACTTTAAGTCCTATTTGTAGCCTATATATCCATAGGTTCTATCCTGAGGATAAGAGGACACGGAGTCCAGAAAGGGCTCAGTACTTAAGAAAAACCCTGATATTTTTCACCAGGTCTTCACTAAGTTCCTTTAGCAAATTCTTTTTTCCAGAAGAAATATTAGTCAAATGTGTCCCAAGTAGTTCTATTCTCCACGCCACTCTTCTTACCAGGTGGATGTGTCAAATCAGAGATAAAGGTGAAATGGATGATCACCACCACCTCCATGGAAAGGGAAATTTGTGCAAAGGCATTATGAATGAACTCAAGAAAAGCAGCATTCTGTGAGTCCTTTCATGTACTGTGATTAGAACGTATAATGTTTCCCTGAAATTAAGCTTTTAAGTGAAAGTGAAGAAGCCTCTGGGCTTCATCTCCATTTCCATAATAGTTTGACTTACTTAATCTCCTCTTTTATGGAGTTCTTTAAATAAGAAGCTGTTTTTGTTTCCCCTGGATGCAATCAACTGAAAATACACCCATGATCAAAATCATTTTAGACTTTGTTTTTACTCTCTTTTATTTTAAGTATTATGCTGAATAAACAGTCTGTATTTTGAAGAAAAAATATAAAATACTTCTTAATTATACTTCCCATGACATTTTTCTCAAGTAATTCAAGGGATATCCATAAATTCAATGGAAACATAAAAAAATCTTACACATGATTTTGTACCTTACTTAGCATAAACACTTTAGAATTCTAATTAATTTATTGAACTAAAGCATTTAGATGAGTGAGTATATGCATGAATGCTAACTGGGTAACTTCTTTACAGATTTAGCCTCAGGAAATCAACAGTAGCCAATATTAATTTTTTAAATTTGATTAAAGAATATTTGTTTATTTGTCATGTGCATGAAATCTTTTTTAAATAATTTCTCAGCAGTGTTATAGTATCATATATATGTAATATTGATGGAATGTTTGAGATAATTAAATAATTCTTTTAATGTATTTTTGTATGATTTTTCTGTGAAATTAATCCTTTTTAGCTGAAAAATAAGTCTCTGGGTCTCATCTCCATTTTCATAATAAGCAAATTTAATCTACCCCTTTACGCTATTCCTTCAATGAAAAAACAATTTTGTTTACCCTAGTAGTAGTAAGCTCTCCAAAAATAAGTCCAATTTATTTTTGTCTTTCTTAATTCTCTCTCTCTCTTTTTTTTTTTTTTTTTGATATCCTATGTTGAGCCAGTCGTCTCAATTTCAAAGAAGAACTTAGTTATTTTAAATTGTTTTCATGACATTTTTGTCATAACTAAACTAACCCCCACAGTCACAAATTATTTGAATTTAAAAAATATGAACCTTGGGCGGCACCTGTGGCTCACTGGGTAGGGCACTGGCCCCATATATCAAGGGTGGCGGGTTCAAACCCGGCCCTGGTCAAACTGTACCACCACCAACAATAATAGCCAGGCACTGTGGCTGGCACCTGTAGTCCCAGCTTCTTGGGAGGCTGAGGCAAGAGAATCGCCTAAGCCCAGGAGTTGGAGGTTGCTGTGAGCTCTGTGATGCCACAGCACTCTACCGAGGGTGATAGAGTGAAACTCTGTCTCTAAAAAAAAAAAAAAAAAAATGAACCTTTTCACAGTTTTGTATAATATTCAACACTTAATCTTTTTATTTTAATTAATTGTTTTGGACAAAGATATAACTCAACATATAGATGAAAACTGATAGGAGAATGTCTTTACAGCTTTATTTATAGAAATATTACTTTTAAGAAATTTTTTTTGGCTTATGGAGCATTTTGGGTGATCTATTTTGTATATGGAACTTTAGAAGAAATCATAGACATGGAAAATGATTAGAAACTGACCTATAGATATTTAATATCTACTGAAAAGAGACGGTGGATATAACCTATTCTTCTATCACAAAGAAAGAATACTAAATAGCAAAAGTGCAAAAATAAAGAGAGAGACCTGAAGGCTCTGAGGACAGAGCTCTCACCCACTGGGGAAAAGGTAGGCCAGAGGAACTGGAGGCAGAAAGATTGTGGAAGACATAACAATGTTACTTTGGAACATTCTGGATCAAAATAAAATTTAGCATCAAAAATATGGAATCAAGAATATAATCGAAATAAAAGAAAACAGAAACTTCAACGAGTTTCATTCTGAATGTGAGGAATATGCCAGTCATGTAGGTAAAGATCAGTAAGCAGATATTTGGATGAATTTAAAGCTAAAGACAGAAATTTTACTTCTCAAGAATCTCTGTCTCTCTCTCCTCCCCCTCTCTGCCCTCCCCCATATTTCTGGCATTGCTAGTTACTTGGGATACAAAGATAAATAACGCAGAATCAGTACTCAGGAAGCTCACACAATAGTTGGAAATTAAACATATAATCTAACAATATTCAAGAATAAGATGTCACATTAAACTATTAGCAAGGTTCTGTCAAGGAGGAATCTGATATCTGCTTAGGAAAATGAGAAAAAAAGATGACAGATGGTGATGTGTCAGTGGTGTATAGAGGACACAAAGTGTGAAAATTCCTGAGGGAAATGTGAAAACAGGACAAAACTCTAAAACTACAAATAGCTTGATAAGTGTAGAGGATACTGTTCATCTAGGAGGATGAGGTAAGATAGCACCAGAACAAAAATCACTTACATATCCTGCGATACTTGATGGTGCAACTTTGATGGAATCCTATGGGGAGAAGTTTTTAAATAAATATTTGCATTTTAGAAACAACTGTCAGATTGAATTATGCTAGGATAAATCACAGTATGAGAGAGGAAAAAACCTTTAGCAGTTTACTTCAATAATACAGGCAATACATAATGAGGGTCAAAAATAGATCAGGACTGAAGATTTAGGTCTAAAGTAGATCAGTATCAGAAGAATTTAAATTTCAAAGAGAGGTTTGTATTTTTCAACCTGTGGACCACTGAATTTTGGAGATTGGAGTAATATGTAAATTAAAAATTATATGAAAAGTGGATAAATCTGACCTCCTGCCTACACACACATGCACACGCGTCGTGCACACACACACAGAGTTTTTAAGGTTTTAATAGTTCTTTACAAACCACAAATTATCTTAAAATGTCTCATAATTCACTGTAGTTTTTATTTGTGTTCTTGATTAATGTGTAATGAATGCTACTTTCTCCTTGTATTCCACCAAAAAACTTTAGGATAAGCTTCATGCTTGAATAAATCACTAATATGTATTGATGTCCATTTTTTGTTGTTGTTCTTGTAAGCAAATGAATAGATAATGGCATCGTTCATGAAGGCAAGGATTATAGCAAGAAGAGAAAGGAAATGTGTTCAAGTATGGCTGTTGATCTTGAAGTACTTACAGAATTATTTCAGGAGACAGTTATAATTATAGCCAGGTGACTGGCTCCTAGAAAGGTCTCGGTTTGATCCATAAACTTGGAATCTAATGTTCTATCAAACTGACCACCCAGCTAATGACTGCTGAGACCATGAGGAGGGGGAATGTGAGAAGGGGAGGAAGCTGAACACAGGATTCCCTAAATAAGTCATGAAGAGAAGGCCACGAGTGTCCCCAACTACAAATTGTACACTAGTAGAAGAAGTAAAAGACCAAGTAAAACATCCTAATATCTAAGGGAAAGAGGGACCTAGTCTCTCAAAATATTTTTCTGAATTCTGAGATGACCATAATATCCTTTTATTCTGTTCTTATATTTTAAAAATCTTTATAATGCAGTTTATATTCAGATCATTTGTATATGTAATTATAGAAGTATTTTCCTTTAAATGAAAAATAAGTCATCATGTAAGCAATCACTTGCCCTCTTTATTAGTAAAATTAAAATAATAATTAAAGCATCGTGGTGATGTGACATTTTATGAATAATATGAAATCTAGTGTGTGAATATCTGATCTACTTTGATGATATCCTGTAAGACAGAATATTTTGCTGTAATCGCACCTTCATTATTTTTAGAATGTCAGGCAAAAGTTCTCGGGGTGAGTAGTGCCTGAGAAAAATATAAGGCTTTAATATCTTTTAAAAACCAATAGTTTGTAGAAATTGCTCATGGAAAAGAATATTGCTTAGGAAAACTAGCTTATATTTCATTTATTAAAAATCCAGTCTTGAGGCTCGGCGCCTGTGGCTCAATCGGCTAGGGCGCCAGCCACATACACCTAAGGTGGCGGGTTCGAATCCCCAGCCCCGGCCCGCCAAACAACAATGATGGCTGCAACCAAAAAATGGCCAGGCGTTGTGGCGGGCGCCTGTGGTCCCAGCTACTTGGGAGGTGGAGGCAGGAGACTTGCTTGAACCCAGGAGTTGGAGGTTGCTATGAGCTGTGATGCCATGGCACTCTACCCAGGGGGATAGCTTGGGGCTCCGTCTCAAAAAA
>CAUYQV010090941.1:0-13847 GCA_963574575.1 Galagoides demidoff | reverse complement strand
AGTCTCACTCTGTTGCCCCTGGTCAGAGTGCTATAGCTCACAGCAACCTCAGACTCCTGGGTTTAAGCATACTCCTGCCTTAGCCTCCCCAGTAACTGGGACTGCAGGTGTTGACCACAACTCCTGGCTATGTTTTAGTAGCCCCCTGGGGGCTCTGGGGGTCCCACTCTTGTTCTTTTGTTCAGTCTGGTCTAGAACTCCTGAGCTAAAGGGATCTTTCCCCATCTTGGCTTCCCAAAGTGCTGGGATTACAGGTGTGAGCCACTGCACCTGGCAAAGAATTTCAATGCAATAGGGAATAGCATGTGTAAGAACCCTGTATCAGGAAAAAGTGTGGCAAAAAGGCAAACAAAACAAAACAGAACAAAAACCTAACAAACAATGAATCAAACATAATGGAAAAAGTGCAAGAGTATGAGGAGAGAAGGACAGGGAAAGTAATAAAGAAAAACTGGAGAAAGAAGCAAGGCCAGAATATCCCTTGGTCTTTATTTTAAAAGCAAAAAACAGTGTTTGATGTTTTATCTTAAAAGTAGAGTTAAGAGGTGGACACAAAGGGATTTGTGTTGTACTGAAGACACCTCTTTGGCTGTAGCACAGAGGATTAGACTATGGGGACAGCAGGATGCTCGTGGATAGACGAGTTAGGAGATTGTTACTATAGTCTAGATGGGAGATAATCACAGCTTTATGCAGGATGCTAAAAAAAAAGATGATGACAAATGCATGGAGGCAAGAGAGATTTAGGTGGCAAAACAGACAGGACTTTCTGGTGGGTGACATATAGGTGGGGAGGAAAGGAAAATACATTTACAAGGATAAGCCTTAGATTTATGACTTACACAACTGGTGCTGCCATTCAGCAAGGTGAGGAGTCCTGGGGCAGAATCATGCTTGGTGGGTGGACAGTTAGTGCTCAGTTCTGGAACTCCTGTGGCATTTACACACAAGTTGATGGTAGGATCAAGAACTTTTAGAAGCAGCCCAGGCTTGAGGCATGCATTTGACTGTTATTGGCACTTAAAAGGTCATAAACACAGGAAGAGGTTAAAATACTTAATAAGGAGATGGTGTAATGAGAAAAGTAGAGAGCACAGAACAAGCATTAAAATATAAGAGGCCAAGTTGTAGGAAAAGAGTAGCCAGAAAACTCGCAGGAACACCATAAAGGGTGCAGAAGAGAAGGGGATGAATGAGTGAATAATGAGCCACTTATTTCCTTTTGACTCTTAAATGTGGCTCTTTGAACTTTCTCTTGTGAATTCCAAGTCAGCCCCACAGATGTGTTAAAATGGTACATATAGCAGAGTGGGGAGAACTTAGGCATTATCTATTTTTAAGCAGGTCATTTATGATAGTTTGATCATTCATTTTAGTCAATCAGAGGAACTTTAAAAATGGCACCAAACACCCCCATCCTGCGAAGATGGGGAGGTGAGTGAGGATTGAGGAGATGGTCATTCAGTCTCTACAAACGTAAAATACAAGTTCAGGCCAAATATAAATGGATGCTGCAGCTCCCTCCTCCGTCAGTCCAATTTTACTTTGGGGCCTGGTTCTGGGAAGGGGATAGTTGATAAAAAGTTATTCTACATGAGCTACATGAGCTTGGCCCCAGAATGTAGAGGGTGGTTCAAGGACTCAAGGAGAAAAGATGTTTTGCAGCCTATCTGAGCTGCAAAGGCAATTGGAAGTCATGGGGATTCCCAGATCCCATCTGAAAAAAGGAGCAGAAAGCATGCAGGAACCAAGACTGGAAAACCTCTGGAGAAACTGGACAACATTCCCACCAGCCTGTGTCTGTGGCTTTGGTCCTCTGAAGCTCCAAGGCCAAAGGACTCTATTTGCTCTTGAATACATCTCAAGAAGGTCATTGCTGAGGAGGGCGTAAGCTGTCCTCCAGAATGATTTTAAAGGACGTAGTGTGGTCAGTCCGTAGATTCATGGTGAAGTCATCAGTTCCTAAGAAGAAACTGATAAGTAGATATAGATAAATATTCACTCAGTGTGTGTGTATGGAGAACCCAGTGTGTGCTAAGTCTATGAGTTCCTCAGCAAGAGGTTAATCTAATGATCACGATCTTATAAAAAGTGTACTCCACCCTCTAATGTGTTTTAATTAATTGGTTCATTTATTCATCCGTTTGACACAGTTTTATTGAATGCCTGCTAGGTCTCAGACATTGAGAATACTACCGGGAACACAAGCAGATGGGATTGTTAACTTCATGATTTAGTTTGGTGATATTTTTTATCCCTTTTTAGATTTCTAAATCATTTTCTTTCCATAGGATCCCTGGATCTGTCTTGATGCTGCAGTTTAAGACACTTTTTAGTATAGTCTCAGATCTGTAACTCTCCTAAAGAGTGCCACAAAATATCCCTGAACTAGGTCATGTTCAGGGGTCTGAGGAAGGCCCTTCCCACTCTCTCCCCTGCCCCCTAAACCTGCTGTTTCCTAAAGACTCATGCTTTTCACATCTGTCCTGTCAGCCTAAAGCAATTAGGGCATCTGGGGACACAGTCCTCATTTCTGGAGTTCCTGGTCCAATTATCTTCTAGTTGAATAAATCAACATGAAAATATAAGATATCTAAAATCCAATTACATTTTAGTTATTCTGTATAGAGACAAACTGAGTTATTTTGAATACACACATTAATTGGAAGCAGAAGATGAATTTTATTTATCGTTTTTTGAGTGGCTATTTTAAAGTGTCTCTCATTTTAAATTTCTTTCACCTCGTTTCCCCAAGAAGGGGGGGTTTCTCTTCACAGAGCCACACTTCTACCTCCCATGGAACTAGAATTTTCACTATTCTCCCTTTCAACCTCTACCCTAATTAACCCCTACCTTTTGGGTTAATTATCTTTGATTTAGTGTTTCTTTCATTTCCACATTTTCACACCCTTAAAATATATAATGGTGTACAAAATAGAATGGTTTAATAAGAAGAGCTATGCATGGGAGAGGCATGTGAAAGAGCAAAGTGGATGAGATGGCAGGCAGGTTTTTCTAACCCTACCTTGCTCCAGCTTGTCTGACATATTTTTATTTTTCTTCTTTTTTTCTGAAATTAGCAAATGACTAAAAAATTATAAAACAGTTTTAAAAAAGTTGAAATGATGCCTTAAAAAATCAAAATAAAGCAAATAATTCTAACTCTAGGACTGCTCGCTTAGAAATATTATTTGGCTACACAGGTTTTGTGAGATATATCATAAGGCCTCAAAGAACTATGGACAAAGTAAACTGTAAGTAGCATTTAGAAATATTAAATACTAATATTAGTATTTAAAATTAAATAGCACGGTGACTCACGCTTGTAATCCTAGCGTTCTGGGAAACAGAAGCGGGTGGATTGGTTGAGGCTCAGGAGTTCCAGAGTGAGACCCCTTCTCTAAAAATACCCAGGCATTGTAGTGGGCACCTATAGTCCTAGCTACTCAGGAGGCTGAAAACAAGAGGATCACTTGAGCCCAAGAGTTTGAGGTTGCTGTGAGCTATGATGCCATGGCACTCTACCAAGGGCATCAAAGTGAGACTCTGCATAAAAAAGTATTAAAAACTAGCGTTTTTTGTACTAATATTGTTACTATACATAAATACATGTTGAACAACATATCAAAATGAATTCATTAGTTGTGACTAATGTGGCAGGGTAACGTATTAAGATAAAGGAGCTGTGTAATTCAAAATTGTCTCAAATTAAGATTTTTAATGCAAAAGAAAAGAGGAAATTATGAAATTAAATACGTGAATACTTTTTTCTTACATGTGAATTGAAAATACCCTTATGAACATGATGTGTTTTGTTTTTATGAAAAAATGGGTATGAAAATACCCTTATGATGTGTTTTGTTTTTATGAAAAAAAAATTACTTATATGCCAGTTTTATTGAGGGAAATAACCTATAAGTGCTAACAATCTGTGATATTAATAATAAGCTTTGGATTGAAAATTGTTATTTCTAAATACTATTTTCCACTAAAGGGAGCCAATAATTTTTGGTGAAATGACTGATTCCAGATCTGGGACAGGAAATGCATAAAGAAATATAAAATATTATGTTTACCAGAAGCCAAGAAAGCCATTTATTCCTATTGGTATTATGCCAGAAAAGTACACAGGCACCTGTGTGAAAAGAAAGAGCTACACTGATAAAATAATCATAATAATAAAAGAGTGAATAATTAGATGACTCAAAGAAAATCTGGCTGTAACAGATTAATTAGAACTCATCTGTAAGTTCATAATGACACATGATACATCTCATTGATCACTTTAGGAAATTGGTGAAGTGCAAAATTGTTATTCAAAAATCTGATAGCAAGAAAACAGGGGAAAGGGAACTCAAATATTAATCCTGCCTTTCTCATACCAATATATTTGAGGGTAATTTAATAGTAGAAGAATACCAGTGCTTCTTTATAGAAGAATCCCACAGCTGATAAGAGCAGAAGGAATTGTAAAATAACACCACTTTTCCACCCTTAACTTAAAAATAAATCTTGACAGCTGCTAAAACTGGTAGACGAAAGGCTAATGGAGAAGTTAAAAATGGATACATCAAATCAACAGCCCCCAAACCTGTCCCATTGATCAGTATTAACATCACGAGAGAGGTAATAAGATAGAATGTGGCTCTTAAAGTGATAGAGTATGTTGGCGAAAACAGACAAACAAACTTGAATCTGATGACATCCCCATCAAGGCTCAAGGTTTACAAAGGAAAAAAGAAAATGCTAAATGATACTATATAGCCAAATTCACGAGGTGAGAAACATGACAGGAAATAAGACTCATTTTTTTCCCTAACAAATAAATGATGGGGGGGGAGGGGAAAAGAGCAGAGAAAAAAGAGAGAGAGAGAGACACTGAAAGAAGGAATTTTGTAAATTAAAAGAGCTCAAGACACTTATCAGTCAAATATAATATATGGACATTATTTACTTATCAGTTTATAACCAAGTAAAGTAATTGATGACAGTTGATGGAATTGGACACTATATAATTTTAGTTTTGACATAAATGGTTTATTTTCAAGTTGAATACTGGTATGGTGATTACATTTAAAAGTTTCTGTATCATTGTCACTTGAATGTGAAATGGTTTATTAAAAATGTAGGCTTCAGATTATGAAATCTTTTCACATATTCCAGGACCTCCATAATCAACTCATGAGTTACGCAGGGAAGGTATTACTAGCCCTAATTTGTCTAGAGGAAAATGGAGTCAAAAATGTTTAGATGCCTCATTCTAACATCTTCCTAGTGGGTGGCACCTGTCCTTGCTGGTTGACTACCTCAGGCTGACCATATTTACACATCAGCAAAAACCAAAAGGAAATAGTCACATCTTAGCCTAAAAGCTCTTTTTCATTTTTTAATAAAATGTACTTAATTTCACTTAAAACTTTCAGACAAAACACACACACAGAGGCAGATGACCTACAATGAGCCATGTCTTCCTTTTGACTCTTACAAACAATATTAAGAGCTCTCTTCTGTACATATCCTGTACATACTCAGGATAAGAAGCAAACTCCAGGTAACTTAAGATTTTAGCTACCTTGATTTTAACATTAACCAGTAGCATTCAGCAATCTACCCCAATGACTATTTAACATTAAGGTACCTGATTTAATAAATCAAATGTTACTAACTAATCTGAATTCCACATACGTTTGTATGTTTTCTATAGCATGATTTTCTACCCATCTTTATAAAACATAATCATAAAGATTGTGTATTATTCCCACCAAAAATCTACATTTCCTCACTCAGTGAACATTTAGATTATTTTCTATATTTTTGTATTATGGACAAAGTTTGGTCTATATCCACGTACATAAGCTTTTATGTGAATTGTGAGCTAATTCTTCAGGATTGCTTTCCAGAAGTGGAATTAACAGATCAAAGGAGTTTTAAGGCTCTTGTTAATACTGCCAAAAAAGCTTTCCAAAAGTATTGTGCTGAGCCACATGCCTGCCAGCAATGCAGCTCTGTACACCCTCCGCAGCAGGAAGACTCTGCAGATCGCTAAACCTAAGTAGACTTGACTTGCAACTCTTCAGGGCCTTTATCCTGACATGGATCTGCTCTTGCATTGTGTGTTGGGTAAGAGTGGGGGGTGGGGGACGAGCTGGAGGTATTCTTTCCCTTGGGCTGCTTTTCACAGTCCATTTTTTGTGCTGTGGCTCTGCCCAGAAATGGTTTCATTCAACACTGCCCCCGTTTTGATGCATGAAGTCACTAAGTTCTTCCACTTCTTAATCCCCTTAATTCTTTTGATGTGCTGGCTGGTTGAAAACAAAAGGAATAAATAGTTGGCACACAGGAAGCGATGCATGTTTCAAATGAGGTTTCCTCTCTGTAAAGCTGGGTGATTACAGGCTCAGCTGCCTCTGCCTCCATTTCCAAATGGTTCCGTGCGTGGCTGCAATGGTGTCAAGATGGTTCAATAGCCACCTTGTCCAGCCCGCTGGTCAGAATCAAGCTTAGTTCTGCACCGTTATTTCAGGCAGTATTTAGAATTTGCTAATCAGAGAATTGAAACACTGTGCAAAACAAAGACCTTCCTTTTGGTTTGTGTTTTTCTCCTGCTCCCCTCCTATTTCTAACTACCTGGTGGAGAGCCGAAACAGGCTTCACACTTTGAAAAAAGATACATAGGACTTAAAAACACACTGTGACTCAAAATAAAACATGATAACATGTGATTTAAATCCCCATCTTCTTTCCCTAAATTTCTTTTTTCCTTTTACTAAGAATCTTTGAAGGCCTCACTAAAAATTTAAACAAGCGGTATAAGATACAGAGTTGCTCTTCAAACCTGATTCATAGCAGTAACCTATAAAGGTCCAAGCTTAGGTCACCACCACGTGCATTTGTGCATCCAGGAATTGATTCATTCCTTCAGTAGCCACCTATTGTTCATTATATGCCATTACCATGCTGATTAGAAATGATTCAAGACTAAAAACTGTACAATTCATATTCCCGAGAATATCAACTTCAAGGAAAAGACTATTCATGATTAACCTTTTTTTAAATTAAATGATAGCTGTATACATTAAAGCAAACACATGATTAACCTTGATATAGAATCTTTCAGAAGAAAAAACAGCTCCAACTCTTGCCATTTATAAAAGTCCATTGAAAAACAAATAAACAAAATGTCAAGAATATTACAAACCACCATAAACATCTTACCTACATATTTTTAATGACATTTTGGTGTATTTTATAAAAAAACACCTTTAATCAGCAGCGAATAAATTTTGTGAATTAACTTTTTCCTTTCTAAATTTTTTTCTTCTATAGTTTTCCCACAAACAGATCATTCAGAGTTTCTGAATCTTCATTGCTGGAAAATATCACCAAAACATCCAACACAGGTGTGTTTATTGTGAAGAATCCTGAGAATCAGGATTTGGTGACCCAGACATGGTAAAATGTGTCATGTCCCTTTAACTTGCTCAGTTTGGATGTGGTCATGTAAATATCCTGACCTCATTTCCTTGTGTTGAAAACCTGCCTGTCAACTTCCGGCCCTGGAATCTGAGCCCCAAAGGAGCACCTCCAGCCATGATTTTTCTCTCTATAAGGTGTAGGCCTGATCTTCCTAGAGTTCTTCCCTACTTGGAGTTTCATCAGTGGGTAACAATTTCTGGATAATCTTTTCTGATTTCTTCCTTAGGTCTTTGCTATGCCTCTGGAACTGTTAGGAATAGTCATACAAATAAAGAATTTTCCCTAAGTGTTCTCCAAACTTCTTTCCAAAAGGAACGTATTAGCTTGCATTCCCACCAGCGGTGCAGAAGTGTTCCCTTTTCTCCCCATCCATGCCAACATCTTTAGTATTTATTTGTGTTTTTAAAGAAATGCAATTTGTCATGCTGCCCAGGCTGATTTTGAACTCCTGGGCTCAAGGGATTATCTTGTTTTAGCCTCCAGAGTAGCTAGGACTACAGGTGCTTGCCACCACTCCCAGCTTCCAAGCTGTTTCTTGACATTGAGCTTTTACATTTTTATTTCCATGTTTTGCTAGTTTTTTATATAGTTGCTATTATTTATGTAGGGGTCCACCCAATTGTCTCCTAAGAAAGCTATTATTTAATTAGCTATTCACCTACTTTATAGCCCAATCATTACCTATTTCCTAATTCTGTTATTTTTAATATAAATTATTGATACTTAAAATGTACACTCTTCAGGTGGTAGTTACACAAAAAGCCCATATTTCACCTCTACATCTCTATAACAAAACTGCACTTGTATTCCCTGAATCTATAAAAGTAAAAATTGTTAAAAAACCACTCATATAAAATTCCTCTCTTATTTGCTGCTAAGACCATAGTGCCATAGTACCTGACATATAGCAGAAAACAATAGTGATTTAGCAAATAAATTAGTGAATGAATGAATTTAAGAAATACATCATTTGATTTTAATCTCTTTCTACCTTTAAATTTTTTGACAACCTAATTTTTCTGCCTAAAAGAGGCTTTGGCAGCAGTGTGTGAACATCAGCATTTCCGGCTTTATGTGAAAGAATATGGAGTGTGCTCTGTGATCATCGAAAGGAGCTTCCTTGCTTACAGATTGAGATGCTGAAAAGGTGCCTGAACTGCTGCCCATTTCACCATATTCCAGAAAGATGATTGGGGAAAAATTGCCCTCATTCAGAAGGCAGCACTGATCAGCAAGACTTACCAACTGCCATTAGGAGTCCAAAGTAGAAATTCCTACAATCAATAACAAATTGATAATGAAGTATTGATCGGGGCACACATTGCAGGGCAATTTTGTCCATTTCCTCGAAGGAGCTGGTGCCTACTCAGTCCCTGACTGACTGGCCTTCAGCCCCAGTATTTCCTTCTTTAGAGGTTGATTATGATGCTTATTTGATGCCATCAAGAAATTGTGGCTATTTTTAATTTTCTTGGAGTTTTAGGACGCCTCTTTATTTGTCCTATTTCTCTCCTTTTATATATGGCTTGAAAATGAGATAGCATGGCTTGGAAAATGCCTTGTTCAACGCAAAGTTTGAAATCCATCCATCAGTCTGGCCCAGCAGCCATGGCAAAGTTTGAAATCTATCCATCGGTCTGGCCCAGCAGCCATGGCTATAGTTCAGAGACAACTCTGCCAGACAGCTGAGCCACTGCTTACGTCAGAGATCACTTCCTCTGCTTCCTCTCCCGTTCTGTGCCTCTCTGAACCCTGGACAGATGGAGTGTGTTTGCACAATGTCAGATGGTACTGCCTTTTGGCTAGAGCTCTAATCAGAGGGCCCTGGTGCTGAAAATCACCCCCTTTTTTTCTCTGTGCAGAAGACATAATTCACAGGCTTCAGAAAATGTGCTATCAACAACTCCCTCCTTTACTTCTTCCTCAGTCTTGTGCTTCTTTTGACATCCAGAGAATTTGCCATCTAAGAATAGAGAGAGATGTATTCCTTCCCAGAAGCCAGGGGAAGATGCAGGGCACTGGCCCTAGAGTCACAGGGTGTGCCACTGGGAGCTGGTTTGGGCTCTTCTTAACTTCAAAACATTTCCTGGCATAACAGAAAGAACAAGGTTTAAAAGAAAATACCTGGTTTTAAATTTTAGTTCTGGCACTTATTAACTCAGACAATTTTTTGACTTACAAGCAAAATTATGATTTTTACATAGCAGTATTTCTTTTAAAAAGGAGATTACCAGTGGAATATCATTCAGAGCCCTAAACTAGGTCTCAATTTGCTAATCTGTAAAAGAGGGAACCCTGGCTGGCTATGGCCTTCCATGTCCTGCCTGAAAGCCGAAGTCATTTTTCTATTTCATAGAACCATATGTTAGAACATGAACACAGGCTGTGCACAAAATGTACTGATTGTCTTCACTGGGTGGTTTTTAAACTAAAAAAACTGGCCGTGATATTTTAAGCTATTATTGACCTAGATAAAGAGTGTCAAACTGGTGAAATGAATCAACCAGAGGAACAAAGTTGAAAACCAGCTATAAATTAAACTGGAACTCCCTCTGAATTGAGAAAATATGGGTATGTCATACAACCCATATGGCTGCATCTCCACAAAGCTTGGAAATAAATGGATTTGGGGGGGAAATTGATAACAGAAAGGCAGGACTCAAAGGGAAATGGCATCTCAAAAGCTTCATGGGAGTGAGACTAGCTCACCAAAAGACATAACAGCACTCAGCATTCAATGCAATTAGTGTTGAAGCTAAGCTGATCTAAGGATTCAACTCATTCTGTTGGAAGAATGCATTCTCTTTGTTGCCCCATGCCTGTAGAGTTATATTACTGAGACATCCCAGCAGTTATAAATGTTGTTAATGTTCTTTCTGAGATTGGTCCCCCAAACGTGGACATTTCTATCTGAGAGTGGTATTTTTACCTTCCTGTTTCAGGTAAGGTATATTAGGTCACAAGAGCCTAAGGTTTCTTCTACAGTGACTAGGGGAGAAAGAGATAAATTGCAAGAAAATATTTAAGTACATTGGGGAGGAGCTATTGAAGAAACAAACTAGATGATCTAAACTTAGATGAGCCTTATGATAGTGAGCTGAAGATCACCCAATGTTTACTTCCTTAGCGTTATTTTCTGATTGGGGATATCAATATCTGATATCTAGAGATGGGCCAGAGAGGGATACACAGACTCTACTGGGCAAAGGGAAGCCAGGGAGGCCGTGGTGGTCATGTGGCGCTAGCTGAAACCAGAAGAGTCTCGAGGCATGGCCAGTTCTCCTTATGGGTGAGTCACTGAATTTCAGTGGGATGGGAGACTGAAAGTTTCATTTTCTTCTAAAAGATGGAATGAGACCACTCAAACAATCAAAGGGCTTCCAAGATCATGTTTCCCACACTGCTGGGGGGTGGGGGTGTCCAACCCCACAGGCCACATGCTGATTTGTGAGGACTATTTATGCTTATCTGTGGTCTCAGATATCATGAAAAGTATGCACAGACCACTTTTTTGCTGGTCATCTTTCCTTAGTGTTTGTGTATTTAACATGTGACCCCAAATAACCCTTATTCTTCCAATGTGCAATAGAGAAAAAAAAGGTTGGACACCCCTGAGTAGAGGCTATTATCAGATTGTGTCTTGAAAAGTGGCTTACATGGCACGTGCTCACTTCCTCACAACATGGGCTAAGTTTTCACATGTGTGAGATGGGAAGATAAAGAGGTAATCTTAAAATTTCTGAAGGGCAGAACTTAAGTATTACGATCCTCATATATCAGGAGACAAGACCTACCTGGCTCTGAACCCAGAGTTTAGAGAGCAAAATCTGAAGAACATGGACAAATTTTGAAACAGATAAGATCTTGCTAAAGATCAGACCCTGCTCTGATTCAAAGAAATCTCTATTCGAACTGCAAGGATCACTCTGGGCTCTGCAGGGGGTAGGTTTCCAAGCTGCCAGGAGAGGTGGGGAGGGTGGACTGGGAGTTCAGAAAGGCAGGGAAAATATTTGTTCAACTTTTAAGCCAGACAAGAGAAAGGCCCAGCTCACAATGAGATCTTTCTGGAGAAAGAGTCCTGGCCTCCAGCATCTCTCTCCCATGTGGTGAAACAAGAGGTCTTCTGTTCACTGCTCATTTGTAGAGAGCACACAGTAAGCCACTCACGTGGGGGAAGGGACAGACTCTCATCCTCTTTGGGATGGGTTTTGTACCTGAAATTTGCTGCCTTGGAGTTGCAGCTAGCCTCAGCAAGGATGACGTGCACTTATCAGTCTTCTCTCTCAGCTCAGCTCCTGACTTTTAGCTTTATTTGGTTCATTCTGGCCATTATCTCTCCCTCCGGATGGGCACTTCTGTTGAAAGTTGGCTTCAGTTGGCCATCTTACCATATACCATGGAATATTATACAGCCTTAAAAAAGAGGGAGACTTTACCTCTTTTATGTTTACATGGATGGAGCTAGAACATATTCTTCTTAGTAAAGTATCTCAAGAATGGAAGAAGACGTATCCAGTGTACTCAGTACTATTATGTAACCAATATATACTGACCCACATTTTCATATGAATGATAAAACACAACTATAGTACAGAATGAAGGAGAGAAAAGGAGGGTGAGGGGAGTGGGGGAGGCTGAGCAGAGAAAGGATAATGGGCGGTACCTCACCTATGGTGCATATTACAAGGGTACATGTCAAATCTATTAAGAGTAGAGCATAAGTGTCTTAACGCAATAATTAAGTGAGATGAAGGCTATGTCAATCAGTTTGATGTAAGCACTCCAAATTATATATAAAGTCAGCACCTTGTACCCCATAAATACATTAATGTATACTGTTATGATTTAATAAAAAATTAAGAGAAAAAAAAACAAACCACAATGATCATTTCTTCATCTTTTCTAACAGAAGTAAGAGGAAAATGTCTTTGGTAGAAAACAATACTACATGAATTTTCCAAAATTATTTCATATGAAACATCCAGAATTTTAAAAAAAATTACATCTGAGAAGAGGTGAAAATATGACCAATAATGATAAATTAAAAAAAAAAGACCCACAAATAATCCAGATATTGGAATGAGCAGACAAGAATTTTAAAATAACTGTAATTAAAATGTTATGGTAAATAAAAAGTTATCAGCAATATTGATGAAAAAGAGAGAGAATAAAAATAAAAAATTATAATTTTTACCAAAAGATTTGAATGGACATTATAGAACTAAAACAGACAGTATTTTAAATTAAGAACTCATAGGAATGTATGCCAGTTAACTATTCCTCCATAGCAAACCATCCCCAAAATTTAGTACAGTAAAACAACTATTTATTATTTCTTATAGCACATACAGGCCAACTGAGAAATTCTAAAGACCTGAGTCAGGCTTGGCTAACTTCAGCTGGCCACTCCCATATGTTTTCAGTAAACTGGTGGATTGGCTGAAAGATGATTAGCTTGGGCTTGGGAAAGCTTCACTGATGTTTCATCTCCACTCCATGCATTCCCTCAGATTTTAGAAGCTACTCCAACAATGGCAAAGCTTCATGAAAGAGAATGGAAGTGTTCAAGTTCTTCTGAGACATGGGCTCAGAAGTGACACAGCATTACTTGCACTGCATTCTAGTAGCCAAAGTCAATCACAGGCCAGTCCCCATGGAAAGGGGGGGAGGAGAGAGTCCCTCTCTTAAAGAGAAAAACTGTAAAATCACACTGCAAAGAATAGGAATCCAGAGAGAAATAGGGAGGGACATCTCTACATTGTATCTCAGATAAGTTTAACATTCAACTGAATAGAAAATAACATCAGTGAACTTGAAGGTGTAGCACAGAAAACAGAAGAATTAAAAAAAAAAAAAAAAAAGAAACCCGGGATAGCAGAAGAAATATGTGGGCACTGTCAAGATCTGGATATGTTTATTTTAGAGAGAATAAAAATAAAAAAGAAAATATAGAACAGAGTAGACAAAGAGTATCACAGAATATTGTCTGAAGTAGCTTCTATTGTACAACTGTTGAATAGAAAAGACAAAAAATTGCCTTTGTGCACCTTAGCAGCAAACTATTTAGAAAATGTATTAATATAATTTATAGCAGCATCAAAATATAAGTATCTGGAAATAAATCTAACAAAATATGAGCAAGGTATTTAAATTAAAATTGAAAGCATACTGCTAAGAGCTACAATAATGAACTAAGTAACGCATCCATGACAGTTATATTCATTTCTTAGTAGTTTTTTTTTTTTTTTTTGAGACAGAGCCTCAAGCTATCCCCCTGGGTAGAGTGCCATGGCATCACAGCTCATAGCAACCTCCAACTCCTGGGCTCAAGCGAGTCTCCTGCCTCCGCCTCCCAAGTAGCTGGGACCACA
>CAUYQV010090940.1:0-17824 GCA_963574575.1 Galagoides demidoff | reverse complement strand
GAGGGATGAGGGTGGCTTAGATTTGTGAGGAATCAGAGAAGCTGGTGGTAGTTGGTAGCATTAAGATATATTTTGGTCAGACAAGAAGACTGGCTAATGAATAAGAGAATGGTAGGGAAGGTGGTAGTGGGGAGGAGGGCTGGACTGACGATGGCCAGGTGGTAGTGGGGAGGAGGGCTGGACGGAAGGAGGCCAGGTGGTAGTGGGGAGGAGGGCTGGACGGAAGGAGGCCAGGTGGTAGTGGGGAGGAGGGCTGGACTGAAGGTGGCCAGGTGGGAGTTGGGAAGAGGGCTGGACTGACGATGGCCAGGTGGTAGTGGGGAGGAGGGCTGGACTGAAGGTGGCCAGGTGGTAGTGGGGAGGAGGGGTGGACTGAAGGTGGCCAGGCGGTAGTGGGGAGGAGGGCTGGACTGATGACGGCCATGTTCCCTTCGTCTTCACGTGAGCTTGGGTCCTTCCGGTGCATCCTCTGTGTCTGCCCCAGGAGACGGTAGGAAGGAAGCCCTCTTCAGATGCTCTCTTTGGAGGCACCCTCTGGAAAGTGAAGCCTGTCTTTTTCTGGCTGCCCTGTTTTATCATTTCTGAGAAGCAGCCTCCTGGCGACCTTAGCTTTGTGTCTTGGTGACACCACCCATCTTCACCCGCCTTTGTTCTTACTCTGCCTCTGTCTTCAATTGCTTGGCCATCCTCTCTGACCCTCTCCCACCTCTACAAGGATTTTTTATTTTTCAAATATTAACTCCCTTTCTAGTTTTCTGCACTGTCACCAGTGGAATTAACGACTCTAGGCTTCGGTGTCTTTTTGTACGCACTGCTGATGTTTTGTTACTGCACTTGCTACGTGATGTCTTTATTGTTTAAATGTCTGTCTTTCCTGTTAGAGTGCGGGTTCTTCCAAGGGAAGGGAAACGCCTTTTTTCACACCTATATTCCTGGGGCACAGTCTGTCATGGTACAGGCTCTGGTAAAAATGTGTTCATTTAAAGACACTGCATTACTTCCTGTTTCATTTCAGTAAATTTTATTCAGTAATGATGCGTTTAAATAAGTGAAACTGTTAGCTATTAAATGCATGCCATTTCTTACCCAAACAGCTAATTTATGTTAATTTAAAGGTCTGTTTAAAAACTTGCATTATATATTTTAGTATCTAATTATTTTGTTTGCTTTACTAGAACCAACACATAGCTCAGAAACCGTGTGTTAACTTTGGAAAAACGAGTGAGTATTAATTGACCTCTGGCTTTTTCTCCCAGACCTACTGATATCAATTCCTAAAAGCTTCGGCCCTGTTCTGATAACTGGAGACTGATAAACAGTTTTTTGTAGTCAGGACGCGGTCTCTTCGTACGGGTGGAAGACCGGGGAGTATCTAGGCTGACTCTGAGGGGCATTTTGCTTCTACAAAGCGACTGCAGAGATGATGCTGACAGAGATGTCCTGACTATGGGGTGAACTGAGGTTTCAGGCACACACACATCTTCTCAAGGTGTGCATTTCTTTTACCTTTGAAAGATAACAGCTTTTCAGAAGTGAAGGAACTGGAGCAAAGAACCAATTTGATGATTCAAATTAAAAGGGGCAAAGCACTAGTGTGTGTCAGATTTTGTCGGCAAGGTGACACGTTTCACCTTTTCCCAGGATGAGCATTGTGCTAACTTTAAGGTGAGCTGGGGGAAGACGCTAGTTGATAGAATATGTTTTAAAAGTCATACATTTTTGGCAGGGTTGAATAAGCATTTTTCTATGTTAATCATTGAAGAGAAACCAAAAAAATTATATTCTTGACCAAGCATAGAACTTGAAAATTATGTCACTATCACTAGCATCTAAAGAAATGTGTAAATTAAAGCCAGTCCGTGATTATATTTGAGTCTCGAGTGGCTTGCTGCTAATACGTACTGGAAACCACCTGGTATTAACTCACCTTAAAAAAACCCTCTGAACAAAGCTTCCACTCCAGCCTGGTTTCTCTTCACAGCGAAAGTCCTCCAAGCACTCCGCACTCCCATCTCTCATGCCTCTCTCCGTTTCTCTCTTACATTCATCCTTCTCAGGCTTTTACCACTCCACATCCCTCCAAAATTGCTCTCATCAAGGTCAACAAAGACCCTCAGGTGCTGAATCCAATTCTCAGTCTTCCTCTTACTTAACCTGTTAGCACCATTTCACACAATCGATAATTTCTATTTCCTGAGAACTCTTTCTCCACTTAGCTCCCAGGGTACCAGCTTTCCTGGGTTTCTTTCTGCGTTATTCTGTGTCTTCTCTCTCTGTCCTGTTTTTTGATTTCTCTTATTTGTCCTCCCCTCTTAATGTTGTTCTGGCCTGGGCTTCGGACCTTCACCTCTTCACTCTTTTCCTTCACTACCCTGCTGATCTCATTTGCTCAGGGCTTAAATTTTACCCACCTTGGCTCAGATGTCTCCCATGATTCCAGGATCATATATGTCAAGCTGACTATCTGAAAAACGGAATAGATATTTCAAAATTAATCTGCCCCAAAGTGGATTCCTATACTCGTCCTCCCACAGATTACGTCACTTACAATATTTCCCATATCAGTTTAAGCGCAGGTCAAACTTTCTAATTGCTCAGACCAAAAATCTTGAGGTCATCTTTTATTCTCTCATCGTTTATCTCCAATCTGTCAGAACATGCCCTTGATCCCACCTTCAAAAAATGTCCAGAATTTTGCCACTTCTCTGCTACCACCTGGGTCCAACCTACCACTGTGTGTCAATGGGATTGCTATAGTATTTTCCTAACTGCTCTCCCATGTTTGGAAACTGTGAAATCTCACCCTGCCCTTCCCAGGGTATTCTCAATAAACAGTCAGAGCCGTCCTGTTATTTTGGTCGTTAAGTCTGAAATGTCTGATTGACTTAGGTACTAAGTTTGACTGGTGGTGTCTCTGACATTTCACTCTCAATTTATGTTTTATTCTTATTGTGAAAGTACAATCTCCTTCTTTTAATCACATGTTTTGGCATGGATGATTGCTCAAAAACTTTTTATAGCCATTTTTGTGGAAAAAAGTCATACCATTTGAAAGTGAGTTCTGTCGTGGAAGCAATGTGGTGTAGACAGCTAGAAATATCAGCAAAGTGCCTGGGGAGGACGGGGCTGATGAGCACCCAGATGTTGATGGTTTGAGAAGTTCCGTTCTGGCGATTTTAATCTTGAAAATGAGCCATGTGGGTGACCTGAGACCAAGGTAGAGAACAAAAAAAATGAGCTTAAGGCTGTATGTAGAGGAAGAGGATCCGTCTTAAACTTCACCTGAGTGGGCAGGAAGGTTTGATATCACAACTCCAAAAATATCAGACCATTTGAGACACATTGGCAGGGAAAGATGCTACATAGATGGGTTCTGAGCATCGGAAGAGAAATCGTCTCGAAGCTTGCCTTTCTTTGCTGTCAAGACAAAAAGGTGAGCCATTTCTACAATCTATTGTTCCATCCATGCCATGAAAAATAACAATTGCAAGTTTTCAGCATGGTGGCTGGATAAAGAGAAAGTGCCAAAACAGGTCAAACCCAAATATTCATCAGAAAAACTAATGGTGTCTGTTCAGTGGCCCAGCGCTGGTATCATCCACCACGACTTCATGAAACCTGGTCAGTTGATTATAGTGGATGTCTACTGCAGCCAGCTGGACAAAGAGACGAGGATGTGGGCAAGACTGGTCAACAAAAGCAGGCCGACCCTATGGCAAGACAACACTGGACCATGCATTGCACAAACAATGCTGCTCAAACTACAGAAGCTGGATTTGGAAGCTCTGTCACCCACTGTACTCACCAGACCTTGCACCAGCTACAGCCACTTTTTCCAGGCTTTGGACTGCTTCTTGCCAGGTAAACATTCAATTCTCAACAACTGTGGAAAACACCTTTCCCGACTTCATGGCCACTTGCTCTGCAGGCTGCTTCACTGCTCACATAAACGAGCCACCCTGAAGATGGCAAAAGTGTGTCCATGGTTTAGGTGCAGACTTAGATTATTTATTTGTACTGTTTCTTGTTTGATTTGATATATCATAAACTAAACTTTTGATTCGACATTGGACATTTCATAGATAATGACCTATGAAATGTAACCCAGTTTGGGTCACTTTTAACTTAAAATTCAAGGGCCTCCGTTCTTCACAGAGTCCACTGGCATTCTTTAGGAGGGCTTCCAAAGGTCTGCTGGCCCTTTCACTTCTCACCTGTCCCCTGCAGTACTCTGCTGACCATGCTGACCCCCTGGTCTGTCCCTGAACCTGCCGGGCACTACACCACGGGGCCTGTGAGCTGGCTGGCTGCTCTTCCTCCTGGAGTTGTCCATGGCTCTCCTATGCTGCCCTTCAAGGCTTTTCATGCTTGTCACCTTGTTAATGCAGACTACCCCAAGCAAGTTCACATTTACAAGCTCTGTCCCTATACTCTGAATGTCCCTTATACTGGTCATTTTTTTCTGTAGGTCTTTTTACCTTTCAATATTTCTTTTTTTTGGGATAGAGTTTCACTTTGTCATCCTCAGTAGAGTGCCTTGGCATCACAGCAACCTCAAACTCTTGGGCACAAGTGATTCTCTTGCCTCAGCTTCTGGATTAGCTGGGACAGGTGCCCAGCACAACACCCAGCTATTTTTATAGACCAGGTCTCGCTCTGGCTCAGGTTGGTCTGGAACCTGTGACCTCAGGTGATGTACCTCTCCAGAACACTTCAGTATCACTGGGCGCACAGGAGGTTGGGCCCACAGCTGGTCTGGGCGAGTAGGTGGTTGGGAGCACAGGTGGTTTCAGTGCGTAAGTGGTTGTGAATGCAGGTGGTTGGGAACAAGGGTGGTTGGGCACACAGGTGTGGTTGGGCGTGTGGGTGGTTGGGCATGCAGGTGGTTGGGAGCAAAGGTGGTTGGGAGAGTAGGTGGTTGGGAGCGTAGGTGGTTGGGAGCAAAGGTGGTTGGGAGTGTAGGTGGTTGGGAGCAAAGGTGGTTGGGAGCGCAGGTGGTTGGGAGCAAAGGTGGTTGGGCGTGCAGGTGGTTGGGAGCAAAGGTGGTTGGGCGTGCAGGTGGTTGGGAGCGCAGGTGGTTGGGAGCGCAGGTGGTTGGGAGCGCAGGTGGTTGGGTGCGCAGGTGGTTGGGAACGCAGGTGGTTGGGAGCAAAGGTGGTTGGGTGTGCAGGTGGTTGGGCGTGCAGGTGATTGGGAGCACGCCTGGACCTCAGGGGCCGCGGGACACTACTATGCCAGTGAGGACCAAGACTGGAAACCTGATGGCTGGTGGGGGCGTGACCACAGCTGTCAGTCTCCTTAGGTGACTTCAGTGCATTCAGGATCACTGAGGATTGACTATAATTTGGTGTAATTTATGTGAAAGTTCATATTTTAACTTACAAGTTTGAGGAAATGCAAATACCTTTTAATTTAGGAGTAAGGATATGTATAAACAAGCGTTTTACTTAAACAGTTATTCTCGACAATGTTAAGTTTGAACAGAACGGGGAATAGTATGTACCTGGGCCCCTTGTTTTTACAGCCACAGCACAGATGGATGTGACCTGCATCCTGCACATTATCAGAGCTGATGCTCGGCCAGGCTCGGAGCGCGTCACACAGGACGCGCAGACGCAGAGGACAAGGCCTCACATCCCGAACAGGCAGGTAGGAGCCCTCAGGGGTAGGCACCAAGCTGAATTCCAGACGAGGCAGCATTTTAGATGATGAGATGGACAGAACAGGAGGGCAGCGTGTCTGGCAGGGGAGCAAGGTGTGAGCTGTCTGAGCCGAGGATCAGGGGTCAAGCGTATCTAGAACTCAAGAAACCAAGTGGACCGTTCAGGTGAAAAGACAACAGTCCAGGGGGTGCTGGCGGTTTGAGTGGAGGTGGGCAGAGAGAGAACAGATATTTTCAGTAATTACTACTCAGTAAGTACTCCCCAAATGCTTTCTTAATAAAATGAAGAGATGAATAGTAGTAAAGTTTAATTTATGGATTTAAAAATGGTTAAGTAAGGCAATCTTTTTTAATGTGTTAAAATATGGTTGATTATACTTGGGAATAACCTGAACATGAACATTATCTTCACAATTTCAATTTTCCCTTGTTGATGTGAACCAATTTTTAAAAATGAACTGGACATAGAAAGACATCTGGAGAAACAATGTAAAATACCTTATTTATGCTAAACCCACTTAATTAGTAGAAACTTAAAATAACCAAAGAAGAACCCCAGGTAGCATTATTTTAAGAAGAAATGATGCACTCCGAACTACTAACACTCAGTCTGCATACAAGTGACCACGTGACCACAAGGGTCAGTGTTTTAAATTCTGCAGGATGAGCATGTTCCTTCAAAATACAGAAAATTAGGATTTTCACATGCAACCCCATATGTTTGATTTTCTTAAGACAAGAAACTAAAGTTAGTTTCTAAATTGAACAGTTAGAATAAAATCAGGATTATATACCTGCTCAAGGAGCTGTGGCTCACACCTTCTGTGGGTGGTCCCGTTGCCCCCCGCCTGGCCCTCTGTCAGCAGGAGTCAGGGACGGCTCAAGTTGCACTCCTTGGCCTTTGCTCTGCTGATCCAGCTGTGTCCTCCTGGGGATGACCTGGAAGGAGCAGAGACCTGTCGGTGGCCTCCTGCAGACCCCGTGGCTGGTGCTACTACTGCATGTTATCAGGTGTCTCCATACTGTCCTCCTACTGCCCTCTCTCAGGCCACGGACACATGCGAGGGGTTCAGTGAATGGCTGAGAGGTTGCAGGCTTTGATCTGCCCTTAATGTGACTTGAAACAATATCTAAGGAGACCATGTCTAGTTACCATCCTGGTCAGTGCCATGGTGGGGCTGGGGAGGCAGAAGAATGTCTGCAGTTTTTTTTCTTTTTTAATTTCAGATTAATATGAGGGCACCAAGGATTATGTTACATTGTTTGGGTTTCTGAGGTTAAGCTGCAGCTGTGGTTGGGCCCTTCACGGGGCGGGGGTGGGGTGGGGGGCTGTGTACCCTCACATTGTGCCCCTTTGGTGAATGCTCACCAATCCCCCTTCCCTCCCTTGCCTTAAAAAGAAAAATTTCTCTCTCTCTGTATTTTTTTCCTTTTTCTTTTATGCAGGTAAAATTCTAGGTGCTTTGTTTCCTCAGAAAAGTTTTATGAAACAACATAAACATAACAATAATTGCTACATTTTATTGAGCACCTGTTTTGTGTGAGGGACGGTGCTAAGCACCCTGGAGATGGGAACTTTGATTTTCACGGCACCCCCTGAGGTGGGCACCACTGCTCGTCCCACCTTCCAGGTGAGGAGATGGAATTGTAGAAGCTACATCGTAATTGTGCAAAGCAGAGGTGTCTGTCTGACACTCCCCTTCCTTGTGAGCGTCTCCAAAGGCCAGTGTCCCTCGAGAAGATTAAAGTGAAGTCCTGGAAATAGAGGAGGGAGGGAGTGTCTCTAAGAGAAAAACAAGATAGAGGATTTTCTTATGAGCAAAGTGAGGCTGAAAAAAGAGGTTTCTGGATCCCAGAAGTGGCAGGAACTTGTCCTCTGCTTCCTGACTTCGAATTAATACACTGCAGCTTGGCTGGCAAATACAGGCAGCCTGGGGGCACGTCCAGCTGGCATCTACGTGTATGAGTAGATTCTGCTGGAACACGGTCCTTTGTTTGCATGTTGTCTGTGGCTGCCCCCATAACACTGTGGTGGCACTGAGAGACTGCGATGGAGACCAGATGTCCCTGGACAGCCCAGGTTCCTTAGTATGGGGCTCTTTAGAGAAATGGCTGCTGACCTCCGTGCTGTGGGTGTTGCTATCACCATGCTACTTTAGGTGTGGCTATTTTTATTTCAATCTGATGCTCAGAAAATATTTTCCTGTGTCCTCTGACCCTTTTAAGACTTGCACAATATTTTACTAGCTGTGGGTTAACATCATCCTTACACGGACTCCTGAGGTTAACATTATTTTTCAAAATCAAATTTATTTTATTTCTAGGCATATATCTCTTATTTACTAGAAGTAAAAACAATATTTGAAATGAATTCCTTAAACACCCATGTATTTGGTGACTGTTTATCTTTGAGGCCTGTTCTGGGAGTGCAGCCTTTCCCTTGGCACCATCCGCCGTGAGTGCCTCTTTTTTTTTTTTTTTAACAAGCAATTATTACTTTTATCCCCCTGAACTGAGTTTCACTGGCTCACCCTCCCCTGGAGCAATTTAAAAGAGTGCCAAGGAAAGACGCCCGTCCCTGTCTGGAATCTGTCAAGCTGATAACTTGTTTCCTCTCAGGTGTCTGCTGAAGATGAAGGGGGTTTTCAACAAATGGGTTTCAGGAACTACTTGGCTAGTTTTTCACCATCATTTTCAGCTACAACAGGTTCTTGGCCAAGAGAAGGTGATAATTTTGCTGTTTGTGATCTAAATATTTTGCCAAATTGGTCTCTTAATATATATTAGCAACTTCACATTTACTTGGCACAGGTGACAAGGCTCAAAGAATAATTTATGATCTGAATGCAGCTTGAGATGGGAGTATTGCTTCTGCTGCTCAGAAATTAATACAGAAATCCCTGTCTGTAGAACATGACTTCCCATGTTTTTGTACTATGTTGTGGAACCTAAGAGCGTTAATTAAGAAATATGGCTTAACGCCACATAGAATCTGGTGAAGTTTCGTGTTACAGCAAAACAATCAGATGTCAAATAATTTTGAATATAGTAATTTTATTTTTTATTTCCAGGTCAGGTTGTGAGTGATACTACTTCATGTCTGAGGGCTTGAATCATCCCAGCTCCATATGTTATCGTCCCGTTAGGATTGTCTAATTGGTGGGTATATCCTATTTTCATGAATTTTTCAACAAGAAAAAATTACCAAGTTAGAATCAATTGAGTGGATTTAAACTTCAAGTAAGATTTGAAGAGGAGGATTTTATAAATCAGATAGAGCAGTGACTTAATGTTTGGAGTGGTTTAAAAAAAAAGTTGAATAAACCATTGAAAATTGACTATAGTGAAAAAATAAAGATTCACCGGCTGTTTTAAAAATGCAGTTTGTCTCAGACACAGTGTATCCTGGAAGGCTGAGCTCACAAACTCCCCCCAAGCAGCTCCCTGCAAATCCGTGTTAGAAGGGCTGACGTTACTGGTAACGGCCATTAGCCTTTTACAGCCCTTTCCAGTTCATGTGGCTTTCTCAAAATGAAGCTCCTTTGATTTTCACAATGGGCCTGTGAGTATCTTGATTTCCTCCATTTCTTGGATTGCATTTCCTGTGTCCCATCAGGGCTGCGTCATTGGCTGTGAGTCTGAGTCAGCTGGGACCCAGCCCAGGAAGCACATCTGGGATTAGGCTCCTCCCTGTTCCCATCTCCCCAGGTGAGGCTGAGACAGTCCTCAGGACCAACTCTCATGGGAAGTTTATATGCCCCATTGTGTATACAGAGGGTACCAGAAAACATTGTACATTTTAAGAAAGGGGAAAAAAAACTGGATTAAAGCATATTAGAAAGTAAAAGTTGACATTAAAAATTTACAGAAGACTTCCATTTGCTGAGAATTTAATTCACTTCAGTTAATTTAACAACTCTTTGAAGGCGCACGATGTACAAAGCATCATGGTAGATGATGCACCGGCTTCCAAGTTGAGTGAGACGTGGTTCTTGCCCTCAAAAAGCTTACCGTGTGGGAGGTGAGATGAAACAGAGCAGAAAGACATTCTCAGTTAAATGAGAATTTTTCAGAGTGGCTGTAGCGAAGCTATTGATGGACTAAGAAATCAGAGTTCATCATAACCCACCAGTGCCCAAGCCGCTGTGGTTCACAGTCCTCTTCTGAAGACGGTTAAGGGGATGAAGGTTTCCTCTCCTCTAACATGGGGACGATCTGTCCTTCCTGGGCGAGACACAGACACACTGAAAATGGGAACGTAAATGCTGCTCAGGGAAGGTGCAGCTTGCAAATAAAGGGAGGCCTGAGCAAGGCCCAGGAGACAACTGGGGTTAGAAAACCAGAAGAACAGGTGGATAAACCGGGGCACAGCTGGGACAACTTCTGGACAGGAGAGTTCTGCGGCTTTGCCCGGGGCTGCAGGTAATGTGCAGCCGGTAGCCTGGGAGCACATGAGTCGCGACAGGCGGACAGCTCAGAAGGAGCTGCACAAATAGCCAGAGTGGTCACGGTTGGTTGAATAATAAATAAACGTTTATTTATTTATTTGCAGTTTTTGGCTGGGGCCGGGTTTGAACCCGCCACCTTGGTATGTGGGGCTGGCGCCTTACTCCTCTGAGCCACAGGCTCCACCTGATAAACGTTTATTTTTTATAGAGGGCAAGAACTTCTTGAGGTGCGAATGGCACTTGGTGTCAGGATGTGCTCTCCGGCTGTGAGAGTTGGTCCGGGAGGGAGGGGGCTGCTTTGCAGCCTGTGTCCCGCAGGTGCACCATCACCGCGACGCTGTGGACTTCTGCCATCTAGCAGGAGCTGTCGCGTCGCACTCGTCCTAGCAGAGAAATCGCTGTCAGCTCGCTAAACAGAGACTTACCGCCTGACGTTTTTCTTTCAGGCTTTCACTTTATGAGGCCACATGCGATTTTGACCCTCCTGGGAACTCGTGTTTGCTGTTAGCTTTCTGGATAAAGAAGCTCTCCCTACTTTCTGTTGAATTGGGCCGAAGACAGTTCCACTTGGACTTGGGGTTTTTTGAGGAAGACACACCCCGGCGGTGGTTCTCAACCTCCCTAATGCCACCGCCGGGACCTTTTAATTTAGTTCCTCATGTTGTAGTGACCCCAACCATAAAATTATTTTCATTGCTACTTCATAACTGTAACTTTGCTACTGTTATGAATTGTAATGTAAATATCTGATATTCAGGATGGGCTTAGGCGACCCGTTTTGAGGGTTATTCGACCCCCAAAGGGGGCGCGACCCACAGGGTTGAGGACCACTGTTGTAAAGGAAAGTGGGCTCACACCTTGATGGAGGTTTTGCACACAGGAGGGAGCTTTTGAAAGCGCTTGGTTCTCCTCCCCCTCCCCGTGTGTGATGGGCATCCGACGCTTTCTGTAGGGTTGTAATTGTTGAGTGCCAGTTATGGACCTGGCAGTGCTTCAAATGCTAGCACTGCTATGGGGAGTCAGCCAGGCCAGAATCCTGAGCTAAACGGGTTTATTAAACACGGAAACGAGCACGAGGATGAGGTATGATGACTGCTACGAGAAAACACAGCGCTGGGATTAAACAGCACCGTGGCATGTGGGCAAGACCGGGAGGCCTGAATGCTCCAACCAGAGTGAACTAAACGGCAGAACTTGAGCGGCTCAACAGAACGGAATAGGGCTGCGTGTGGGGAGAGACTCGCCAGCCCCTTCCCAACCTGACCCCAGAGAAGACGCTCGCAGACGCCATCTTTAACCAAGGTCTAGGCGCCATTAAGCAAATATGATTACTTGGCAGTCTTACCACTGTCTCTTTAAAAACAAGCAAAGAAATTTCTCAACTGTCCACATATTTATGCACCTTCTAATTGGTGGGAGAAGGAAAAAATCCCGTGGCAAGTGAGGACATTGCATAGAGAATCCTTTACATTTGTAAGCTACATAGTGTTGCCCAAAGAAGGAATAAAGACCACCCATAATTTGGAACTTTCTAGGAATCATCCTGAAAATTAAGAATCCCAGTAGCAGATTTTATCTGATGGAGCTTTGAAAAGTTCATGGAAAACGTATTCTATGAAAAACTATGCGTAAATTTCAAAATACTGTTTCATGAAAATAAGCTTGTATTAACTTCTTCTAACACCCAAAGAAGATCAAATTTGAGGCACCAGGAAGGATAATACATCAGTTTGAAAAAAATCCTTTATCAAAGCAGCGTGGATTTTACTAAAATTGAGACAAGAACAAACATCCAATTTATGATAAAGCTTGGATGGAAGAAATAATTGAAGCTTTATGAAAAGTTTTTGGGAATAGTGAGCAGTTTGCAAGCGGATAACTCATTTTAAGAAGGGACAAGATGATTTTGAAGATGAAGCCCAGTAGCAGACCATCAGAACAATTTTCAAGAAAAATCATCTTGTTCACGTCCTAATTGAAGAAGACCAGCAATTAACAGCAGAAGCAAGACCAGCATTGTAGATCTCAGCTCTTCAGCTCACGTGGTTCTAACTAAAAAATTAAAGTTGAGCAAAATTTACACAAGGTAGGTGCCAAAATGGTTTTGCCCATATGAGCTGCAGATAAGAATAGGACTTTCAATGGAAATTTTAAACAAATAAGATCAAGATCCTGAAATATTTCTTCCGTGAATTGTAACAGGCAATGAAACAGGGCTTGACCACTAGGGTCCTGAAGACGAAGCTGTAAGCAGTGACCACCAGGGGGCAGAGTGTCAAAGCAAAAGTGGACCAGGCAAGAGCAAAGCTCGTGGCAACAGGTTGGCTGAGATGCTCTTGGCGTTTTGCTTGTTTAGTCTCAGGAGGCCTCAAAATGTAACATCTGCTTCTCATGAGGGTATTCTGAGAAATCTAGCCAAAGCTTTAGCACAAAAACACCTGGGAATGCTTCACCAGAGAATCATTTTCCACCATGACAATGGTCCTGTTCATTCCTCTCTTTAAATCATCAATTTTGTAAGAGTTTCAATGGGAAATCATTATGTATTCATCTTACAGTTTTGATTTCTCTTTGATTACTAATCTTAAAACGATGTGTAGAGAGCACCCCTATTTTCAGTTAATTGTATAAAAAAGACTGCATCGACATGGCTAAATCCTCATTTCTCTAGGGATGGACATAAGGCTACTATTACTGGTTACAAACCTGTCTTCACCTTGACCGGACATATGCTGAGAAATAAAGTTAATATTTTTATCTTTTTTTTTTTTTTTTTTTTTTTTTTTTTTTTGATAAGGTGCCTCAAGCTATCCCCCTGGGTAGAGTGCCATGGCATCACAGCTCATAGCAACCTCCAACTACTGGGCTCAAGTGAGTCTCCTGCCTCCGCCTCCCAAGTAGCTGGGACCACAGGCACCCGCCACAACGCCCGGCCATTTTTTGGTTGCAGCCATCATTGTCGTTTGGCGGGTCTGGGCTAGGGATTCGAACCCGCCACCTTAGGTGTATGTGGCTGGCACCTTAGCAGCTTGAGCCACAGGCGCCCAGCCTATATTTTTATCTTTTAATAGCATTTTCCATAAACTTTTTGAAATCCCCTCATATTTACAATTCTTCTTTTGCACTATTTGGAATTTAGGTATGGAATAAAGATTTGTCTTATCCCATGAAGATTCTGGGATAAGACATGAGGACCTTAAGGACATCCAGGTATCACAGCTTTATGGATTAAAGTGAAGGCACTGGGGATTAGCCAACGATTTAACTGGTACTTAGAAATCGTTTATTAATCCAGTCATCCTCAATTATAAATTATTGATCTAAAACTTATAAACTTAGTGAGTTATTACCTGTGAAACACCTTGCCAGATTTACATACATATCTAATGTTCAACATGCATGTAATTTCACACACATACATACAATCTATGACTTTCATTCACTTCATTCACTTTTCAAAGCTGTATTAGCCCAGTGTGGTAGATGAGGAGGCTGACGGTTGAACCTCTGAAGTACCTTGAATGTGTTTCCAGCAACACTGGGGTTTTAACAGAGCTATTTCTGATTCTAGAGCCCATCCTTTTCCCAGTCTGCCATGCTACAGTTGGAAATTTTGATGAAAAATTAAGGCTTTTGTTCATTTGTGTTGTTTGCTGTTTTTGATAAGCAGAGGAAAAGTCTGAGTAAGTTTTTAGGGGGAGGAAATTTACTTAACCTACTTAGACGACAAGCAATTTTCTAAATCCTGGAAGTGCTTAGACACAAAAAATTGGCACCCAAAAAGCAGAACAATTTTGTTTTATGTAATTTATTGAGGCCGAATTCCCAAATAGTTCTTGGAAATGTTTTGTTAATTTTGTGTAATTATTGTGGGATGCAGAGTTAATAAATGGGAGCGCCCAGGATATCTCTGGCTGCACCCCACTAAACACTTTATAGCCACTGCCTCCTTTAATCCTGCCCCATTTTACAGACAAAGGACCTGAGGTGCAGAGAACGTAAGTAATTTCCACAGGTGGGCAAGCTGGGCGCTCACAGCTCCTAAGTGCCAGCCAGCTGTGCTGCTCTCAACTCCAGCACCTTTGCAGTTTGAAGGAATTAACATTATAAACAAGCAGAATAATTATAATCATTCACTCTTTAGGGTAAGACCACTTCTTACCTGAGTCTAATTGTGAGATTTATCCTGCAAGTTATAAAATATGGATTATTCTTTCATAGATGTAGACATGGATAAACCTTACATATCCTCTTATCTTTTTTTTCCCAGGAAATTTTAGAATATTTCAGGCCATCGGAATTAATAGTTAACTGAAGCTTATTATGTGGAAGCTTTAAAGATTAAATGCCTTTCTTATTATTTATCATCCAACCTACTATTATAGTGGAACAAGGTATTAGCAGTTGGGAAAAATAGAACCACTGGCTGTTTGACAAAGACAAATTCCTATACAAGGACTTGTAGGTCAGAATGAACTTCATCCCTAATATCACATCTGATTGATTTATAAGTGGGATGGACTTTTTATTCATATTGTAGCTAGAGCTTTGAAACTTTGTAATATAGCTCATCACTGTGATTTCGACTTTCCAAAATTATTTCTATTTCTACTACTGGAAATGTTTTACTTTAATCAAAAACTTTCACTTCCCTGAAAGGTTTGGATGCATTGATTCGATAATCCATACACTCAATGCATAGTTTTAAACTGTCCCCATTATTGTAGCCCAGAACGTCAGCAAGTGGGTAGGAGGTTACCAGCAAGCGAGGCACTGAGTGTGGCTGGCTCAGTACAATTCAAACAGCACATGGCTTTCAGATACAAAGAAATTTTCTTATCAGTTCCTGTGAGCTAGGAAATCAATGTTTTCTTTTAATGAGAAAGTATCAAAAAAAAGAAGCCACAGTGATCAACCTTAGTTTTATTTAAGTAAAGTGACTGTCCTCTTATAGAAAAGGAATATCTCAGTCTTGTTGAGGGGGTAAATGAGAAACCAGGTTTCACCGTCAAGATATATCTCGCACACCTGATGGAAAATCCCTGAAGAGAAGGAGCCTCATTTCAGCGTCTCAAACCTGCTAGGAGTGAGGGCAGTTTCTCTCCATGGCCTGTAACACTGGGTGCTTGATTTCAAGTCCAAGTTTCTGTTGGGCCTTCAACAAGATGTGGACCTGTAATAGGATGTGGTGGTTTGATATGAGGTCGTTTATAAGTCTGATCCTTAAAAACCCATGATATTCTGCTGAGAATTCTCTGCTTTGATTTTTCTCTAGTAAGAAATGTAGGGGGGTTGTGTTAGGCATTCCAAGTTGTTAAACAAATAGCAAACAGTGATTAGGAGCATATTTTCTGAGTGTTTCTGCTGTCGTATATCTATGGGCAGTTTAGGTTGGTGGGGGAAAAAAAGATCATAGATATATTGATACCCATGATAACTTTGAGACCAAAACCATCTTTAATTATCTTGGAGTACAGCCATCCTACTCACATTGTTTGCAGAAATGAGATAGAAATAAAACCAATTATAATAAGATCCATGGCTCTTGGGATTTTCTTTTCACTTGGTGTGATTTATGGAAAATCCCAATTTATCTGACTTAATGTCTGTGAGGAAGTAACTTCTAGCAAACATCCAGTCCCCATGCAGATATTTCTGTTGCTTTGCAAAGTTCTCACTGTTTCCCAGTCTCTAATTACTGTTTTGCTGACATATGAATAAAATCTCTAGCGATCACATTGTCCTAGCGTGCTTGGTTTGGCAAGTCAGACAACTTCTAATTCTAATGCAACTATTTGAATCATCACGCTTAATGTATTTTTTGATGTAGCATTTGAAGATAATTTTATTTTCATGGAATTAATTATTTTGCTTTGGAGATTTAAATTTTATTACACTTAAATAAATATTATATATTTATTATACATGTGAGTTGAGTTGCACTTGACATAACGTTTTATTGCAGGAATTATTTGAATATCTCTTACTGATTTTCAAATCGTTGGAGCCAATGCTATATAATTACTTTCAGGTGCTAGGAAAGTCCACAGGTTCTAGTGTCTGTGTTTGTAGTACCTAACGTAGAAAGCGCCCCCAGCCGTGCACAGCTGGTGTAAACGATTGCTATTCTATCCACCCCTGCAGTGCCTGCTTCATGGTTCTTATGGGAAAGTTGTTAAGTGTTTGCTTCCACTTTTGCAAGAAGTGATGTTGAAATGCTCGGGTCACTTGAGACAAAATGCTGTCACCTTTAGAACAGTGCAACTGACAGAGTAAGTGTTGCAAATCCCAGGTGAAATGGCTACTTTCTATGGAACGAGTATGACTTTGATGCCAGTTTTCAATCTAAGGCATAAAATGATGATGGGTTAATCATATGAATACACGTGTGTATGTATAATCTTTTAAAGCTGATCGTGTTAATAGACACCTTTATAAACAGGAGGCTTCCTTCCTCTTATCCTCCCACACTGTAGACACTGCAGATTAAAACAAGAGAATAAAAGGCTGAACCTTGTGGATCAAAGATGAGGCAGGCGATATAAGACGGATTAAAGCCAAAATGAAGATAAATTGCCGAAAGCAAACAAAGGCATGAGAAAATGCAAAAGCTTTCAAGGTTAAATAGAGTGATAATCTTAAAAGCCAAATGAATTTAAAGTTCTTTTTGGTTTTATCGCAACCTTTCACAAATAAGACCTTGCAGAGATACCTGGGAAATACGACCGGCGTCTGCGGCAGCTCCCCACAGGAACACGGTGTCTATAATCTAAGTGCTTCTTTCTTGCTATTTTTGGTTTATGTAAAAGAAAAAAAAATCTCAGTTTGAGACCATTTTAATGAATTATTGGTATTTGGGTCATCTCAATGCAATGCATATTTTAGTTTTTAATTAAAATCATTAGCATTGTCAAATGTAGCCAGCATTTATTAATTAGAGAAAGACTTTAAGTTGTCTAGAAGTGGTCGATACCCAAGTGTCGTGTTCTGTGCCAGGATGGCTGACTTTCCTGTTTGATGTTGACAAAGAGCGGCTGGTTCTGCCATGGAGCTGGCGACAGGTTTTCTCCCCGTCCCCTGGATCTCGTCTGGAGCCCCGGCCCAGGGCTTTCCGGTAACTCTCGGCTCGGCCCCGCGGAGACTTGCCAGCCGGCAGTTGGCCAATGTGGCCTTTGTTTTCCACCCTGGATGGCTTGGGGGGTTATCAGGGCAGTGCCCAGCTGTATTAGAAAAAGATCTGTAAGGAAAATGATGACGAGCCTCTGAAATCCGTAGCACAGTGAACAGCCATCCTGTCACAGGCGTCTTTAGGAAACTCCCTGGCAGCATTTCCAGACTGTGGAAACTGACAAGTCCCCCCACCAGAAGGAACCCTGACCACCGACGTGCAGGTCACATCAAAGCTGAGTACTTCTAGTTTTCAACAATGCTAAATTTGATTGTTTTTAAACAGGATAATCGGGAAGGAAATTACAATTAAGTAGTACAGACCCTTCTCTGTAAGGTTGCACAGCCTGTCCTGTGGTATTGCGGAGAAACTGTGAGTTGTGCGGGCATTATTTGATTCTTTTCTTTTTTTTTTTTTTTTTTGAGACGGAGCCTCAAGCTATCCCCCTGGGTAGAGTGCCATGGCATCACAGCTCATAGCAACCCCCAACTCCTGGGCTCAAGCAAGTCTCCTGCCTCTGCCTCCCAAGTAGCTGGGACCACAGGC
>CAUYQV010090939.1:0-11130 GCA_963574575.1 Galagoides demidoff | reverse complement strand
GGCCCACCAAACAACAATGATGGCTGCAACCAAAAAATGGCCGGGCGTTGTGGCGGGCGCCTGTGGTCCCAGCTACTTGGGAGGCAGAGGCAGGAGACTCGCTTGAGCCCAGGAGTTGGAGGTTGCTATGAGCTGTGGTGCCCTGGCACTCTACCCAGGGGGATAGCTTGAGGCTCCGTCTCAAAAAAAAAAAAAAGAGAGACAGTCTCACTTTATTGCCCTCTGGTAGAGTGCTATCACATCACAGCTCACAGCAACCTCCAACTCCTAGGCTTAGACAATTTTCTTCCTCAGCCTCCAGAGTAGCTGGGGCTACGGGCACCCACCACAACGCCCGGCTGTTTTTTTATTGCAGTTTGGCAGGGGCTGGGTTTGAACCTGCCACCCTTGGTATATGGGGCTGGTGCCCTACTCACTGAGCCACAGGCGCCACCCATTTTTTTTTTTTTTTGAGCCAAGAGTCTCACTTTGTTGCCCTTGGTAAAGTGTTGTGGCATCATAGCTCACGGCAACCTCAAACTATTGGGCTCAAACGACTCTCATGCCTCAGCCTCCCAAGTAGCTGGGACTACAGGAACCTACCACAACACTCAGCTATTTTTTTTTTTTTTTTTGGCTAGGGCTGGGTTCAAACCTGCTACCTCCAGCATATGGGGCCAGCACCCTATCCTTTTGAGCCACAGGTGCCGCTCAACACCCAGCTATTTTTATTTTTATTTATTTATTTTTGAGACAGAGCCTCAAGCTGTCCCCCTGGGTATAGTACTGTGGCATCACAGCTCACAGCAACCTCCAACTCCTGGGCTCAAGCGAGTCTCCTGCCTCAGCCTCCCAAGTAACTGGGACCACAGGAGCCCACCACAACACCCGGCTATTTTTTTTTTTTTTTTGGTTGCAGCCAGCATTGTTTGGCGGGCTCAGGCTGGATTTGAACCCACCACCTTAAGTGTATGTGGCTGGTGCCTTAGCAACTTGAGCCACAGGTGCCAAGCCAGCCCCCAGCTATTTTTGGAGACAAGGTCTCACTCTAGCTCAGGCTAAGGCTCAAGCTGGTCTCAAAGCTGTGCGCTCAGGCAGTCCACGCACCTCGGCCTCCCAGAATACTAGGATTACAGGTGTGCGCCACATCACCCAGCCAAGACTCTATTTTAAAAAAACCTTGCAGGTGTCTGAGGTGGGTGGATTGCCCAAGTTCACGAGTTTGAGACCAGCCTGAGACAAGTGCGACCCCCATCTCTAAAAATAGCCCAGTGTAGTGACAGGCACCTGTAGTCCCAGCTACTTGAGAGGCTGAAGCAAGCAAATCACTTGAGCCCAAGAGTTTGAGGTTGCTGTGAGCTGTGACATCATGGCACTCCACCAAGGGTGACCAAATAAGACTCTGTCTCCAAACAAACAAACAAACAAAAAAAACAACCTTACAATCCAGCATTCCACTCCTAGGACTCTTCCTCAAAACAGGGCATGCGATTATGTAATATATTCAAAGTCTGCATTTACTGCAACATTTTTTGTAATGGCAAAAATATGGAAACGGTAAATTTCCATCAATATATGAATGGTTGAACAAACTGGGATATTTGTAACCTGGACTATTAGCCATTCTTGAAAAGTTGCTTATCTGTACTAATTGACTAGAGTGACCCCTGGCCTGTGGTGGTGTTAAATGAGCAGAGAATTATATGTTACATGATCCTTATTTGCAAAACAAACCCCATATACATGTATGCATGTTTGCATGTGATTACGTGAGTATTGAGAAAGCTGTGGAAGGATGCCCAGGACATTTGCTCCTACTAGAAAGGGGAACAAGTGGCTGTAGCTTTTCAATACACATTAAGAACCTAATATACTGGCTCGGCGCCTGTAGCTCAAGTGGCTAGGGCACCAGCCACATACACCAGAGCTGGCCAGTTCGAATCCAGCCCGGGCCTGCCAAACAACAATGACAACTACAACTTAAAAATAGCCAGGCTTTGTGGCGGATGCCTGTAGTCCCAGCTACTTGGGAGGCTGAAGTAAGAGAATCGCTTAAGCCCAAGAGTTTGAGGTTGCTGTGAGCTATGAAGCAACAGTACTCTATCTAGGGTGATAGCTTGAGACTCTGTTTCAAAAGAAAAAAAAAAAGAAACCTAACATTTTTTTAAATAATGTATCAGCTGGGCATGGTGGCTAGTCCCAACTATTCATGAGGCTGAGCCAGAAGGATTGCTTGAGCCTAGGAGTTAAAGGTTACAGTGAGCTATGATCATGCCACTGCACTCCAGCCTGGGTGACAGAGTAAGACCTTGTTTCTAAAAAAATATGCTTCATACCCTTTTCTTTTTGGTTTGAGACATAGTCTCTGTTGCCCCAGTTAGAATGCAGTAGCATCCTTGTGGCTCACTCCTAGGCTCTAGTGATCCTCCTTCAGCCTCCTGAGTAGCTAGCACTACAGGCACCCACCACAAAACATGGCTAATTTTTCTGTTTTTAGTAGAGATGGGGTCTCTTGTTCAGGCTGTTCTTGAGCTCCTGATTTCAAACAGTCCTCTAGACTCAACTTCCCAGAGTGCTAGGATTGCAGGCATGAACCACACCCCCAACTAGTCGAAGCCTGCTTCATACTTTAAAATGTATGACATGTCTAGCCAAGTTTTTTGAGGATTAATACATTGAAAAAAAATGGGTGGTGCCTGTCGCTCAGTGAGTAGGGCACTAGCCCCATATATCAAGGGTGGTGGGTTCAAACTGGCCCCGGCCAAACTGCAACAAAAAAAATAGCCACGCGTCGTGGGGGGTTCCTGTAGTCCCAGCTACTTGGGAGGCTGAGGCAAGAGAATTGCCTAAGCCCAAGAGCTAGAGGTTGCTGTGATGCCACGGTACTCTACCAAAGGTGACAAAGTGAGACTCTGTCTCTAAAATAAAAAAAAATAGGCTCGGCACCTGTGGTTCAAGTGGCTAAGGCACCAGCCACATCTAAGGTAGCAGTTCGAATCCAGCCTGGGCCCGCCAAACAACAATGACGGCTGCAACCAAAAAATAGCCAGGTGTGCTTGCTTCGGCAGCACATATACTAAAATTGGAACAATACAGAGAAGATTAGCATGCATGGCCCCTGCGCAAGGATGACACGCAAATTCGTGAAGCATTCCATATTTAAAAAAAAAAAAAAATAGCCAGGCGTTGTGGCAGGTGCCTGTGGTCCCAGCTACTTGGGAGGCTGAGGCAAGAGACTCGCTTGAGCCCAGGAGTTGGAGGTTGCTGTGAGCTGTGATGCCACTGCACTCTACCCAGGGCAACAGCTTGAGGCTCTGTCTCAAAAAAAAGACCTTTAGATAAGCTAACGAAGCTTTTATATACTCTGCCTCTTCTGCCTGGCACTTTTCACTCCTCCTTTGCCACCTTTGCATGTCCGTATCTTTTTCATCCTTTGGGACTCAGCTTAAATGTTAAGAAATCTACCCAAAATTCCAGCTCTGAAAGGTTTTTTCACAGACTATGTACCATCATCCTCTCCCGTAGACAATGGTCTCTCTTTTTTTTCTTCATAGCTCTTACCACAGTTTTGAATGATATGTTTGTTTGAGCATTAGTCTAATGTATGTTTCCTCATAAGCGCTATGGAGGTAGAGACCTTACTTATTTGTCCATTACTATGACCCCGACATCAAGCAGAATGCCTAGTACATTTTAGCTTTTTGATATTTAATCAGTTGATTAATTAATTTGAAGATTGATGATAGGATTGAAGTGGAATTAGCCATAGGTGAAGGATAGAAAGAGGAAAGAAGGCAGTTCTCTGGATTTCCTCCCTGCTTGTTCTGATCCACATTGATCTATCTATCTCCCTTCCCTGATTTCATGGCATCTGTAGTTCATAACTTGATGCACCAATTCGGGTTCAAGTGAAGATGAAGCCTCTAGCCTTCCTTTGACTACCCAGTTTTATACTCAAAGTTTTTCTCTTCTGCAACACTTATTTCACTTGTAACCACTTGTGTTGTTTTCCACTAGACTGTAAGTTCCATGAGGGCAGGCACTAAGCGTATTTGGCTTACCTCTATCCCCAGCACCTAACCCAGGGACTGACACATTATAGATGCTTATTAAATATTTGTTGAATGAATGTTTGTTGAGCCTACAAATTTTCATTCTCAAATAGTATTTATATAATCATGAGTAATAATTCTCTATAGGTCAATGGGTTACCGAACACCTTTATTGGTGAATGTCCTAAATTTGGGGGAAAAATAGTGCAGGTAATATTATTCTCCCCATTTTTCAGAAAATGAGACACCATCTATAAGGTTGGCTTGTGTAAGGCAGTGGATCCAGCATTAGAATTCAAATGCATATCTGCAATAATATTCTGACTAAATCTTGTGTCATATACCAGGTGTTAACCAGATGATCTGGCACCCAAGTGAAATATGGGTAGGCAGTGGAAGAAAGAATGGAAGCATTTTCCTTTTCTCCAGTGTCTACTTACTACCTAAACAGGATTGTTCTGCCTGTCCGGGAAGCTGAGACCCTTCAGGAGGACATACTTCTCTCAATGACTTGAGACAAGAGAGTCAGTGAGGTCAGTGAAGCCTTGTCTTGTGGGGAGGAGAGAGAGGAGGGCTGGGTACCATTATGTATGTGTACAATCACAGCCAGGCAAAATTCACACCAAGGCACAAAGCACATCAACACATACAGAATGGGCCACCGCACAATTACAGGTGCCACACAGACATCATACACATATACTGTGTACACTGATTTTATGTGTTTATGCATCCTCATACACACATTTAAACACACACCCAACATACAGATACCTAGCCACCGAGAGTACATCCAGCAACTTGAGCGCAATTCAGTTATACACCAAGCTGCCATCTTGCTCCTGTGCATGTATGCATGTGTGTACACAGGCCCTGATGAACATCTGGATAAATGCAGTTATGCACACACACAACTAAACATGTCTGTATGATCTATAACCACTCTCAACTACATACATTCAGTACCCAGGGAAATGTACCCTTGTAAGCTGCCATGCTCAGGTGGACTCGCAGATCCACAGTGAGATAAACCCTCACGTGCACAGAGGCAGATGTCTCTTCAAACGCAAATGTACCAACACCCTTGCAAAAGCACGCAGAACAATCACTCTCGTGCACAAAACCTTCACGCTGACAAACTGTATACAGAGAAATGCATCGACAACGCCAAGCTGTCACTAGCCCTGTAAGTTTTTTCCAAACAGCTACGGGCCAGACCACGTGACTGGGAGGAAGGCGCTCCCGCCCATGACGGGATGTGAAAACTATGCCTGGGGCCGGCGCCTGGCCCGCTGCAGCCTCAGCGGAAGGCGAAGACGCAGAGCTTCAGGAGCACGGTCGAGAACCTCCTGGCTGCGGACGACTCTGGACGTAGCCGGCAGCGGCGAGGGTAAGGGTCCTGCACCACGGTCCAGCCTGGGCGGAAAGGGCGCGCGGGAGGGTCAAGATACGTGGTACTAAGGGCGGCGAGGGCTGGAAATCTCGAAGGAGGGTAGCGCTGCGAGCGCCCCCTTACGTGCATTTCGGTCTGGGCGGCATTCCTTGTGGATTATAACAGAAATTAACATTTCTTGAAGGCTAATTGTGTGTCTGGCTCTGTGCTCAGCCAATTACCTGTTCGAATAGTGTGATACTTGTAGCTTCACCATTTATTGAGTGCTAACTTTGTGCCAAGCCCTCCAGTACTTGGCGCTCTTTCACTTTCCTGACAAGAGGTTATCCCCATCTACAAATAGGAACTGGACCCAGAGACATTAATGACGTTCCTATGGTTGCACAGCTAGTAACTCATGGTAAGGGGACCACAACTCTGGTAATTCGGAGTCCAATACCCCAGCTAACAGTCATAGTTAACATTTACTTAGGTGCATTATCTCATTACTTTCATATCATTTCTTTAATTACATACATTGTACAGACAGGCAAACTGAGCTCAAAACCTAATGAATGGCAGGCAGACAGATTTGTACCCAGTTCTTTACCTCTCTCTGCGTTCTACCTTCTCTCCCAAACTGCTTGTCTCCAAGCCTTATATGAATACGCTTTGTTCTTATTTTTCCATCCCCATTGCCATAGCCCTATTTCAGGACCTCATCTCAGCTGAACTGTTGCAATGGTCCCTAATGGTCTCCCAGCCCAGTTCACTCCCCTAACACTATTTTAACCAACCTCAGTGTGATTCTCCTTTGCTCTTTGGCCACGGAATTGCCCTGCTTGGAACAGTTCAAGGGTCCCTTCCTTAGACTGACTACCTCTCAAAGATCCAGGCTGAACCAGCACCAATAGGGATAAAAGTGTTTATAAAGTCAACAAAAGGCTAATAACGCTCAGTTAGTATTGTTAAAAATCTGTCTTCTCATATTCTTATTTCTGCCCACCCATTTGTACCATTGTCCTCTAATTTATTGTTATCTAGAAAGTACATCTGTTACCACTGCTTTCAACTGCCAACTACTCAGAGACCCCTGCACACTTTTCTGAATATCTCTACTTCTCTTCATTCTAATACATCAAGTTCACTACAAAGTTTGTTTCTTCCCAAATATCTGACTTCTCCCTATCTGCTAGCAGTCACACCACTCTTACCTGTCTTCCAGTCCTTAAGCCTTAGGTTTACCTTTTTTTTAAATGTTATAAAAGTAGTTATGCTCATCATAAGAAATCCAAACAGTTCAAAAAGGGGAAAATGAAAAGTAAAGCCCACATACTCCTTCCCAATTCTGAAAGGTAGCCCCTTTAACAAAATCAAAATTTTGTGTACTTTCAGAAATCCTCCCCATATATACTGTATATGTATATACACTTTATATATTTATGCATCTACTTTTTTAACTCAAAGAGAATCATCTTTTACATTCCATGTTGCAGCTTGCTTTTTTCATTTAACAATGTACTTGGCTATGTTTACATATCTTCATACACAGACCTTCTTTGTATAATGTCATAGTGTGTCATTGTACAGATGAATTGAGTTGTTTCTTTTTCTTTTTTTTTTTTTTTTAAGAAGGCTGGGATCATCTCTTTGAAGCTATTCTGTCTCTATCAGATATTCAACAAGTTCCTCAAGAGGTCACTTTTTTGAGCTGAGGTGGTGGCTCATGCCTGTAATCCTAGCACTCTGAGAGGCTGAGATGAGTGGATTTTCTGAGCTCACAGGCTTCAGACCAGCCTGAGCCAGAGAAAGACCTTGTCTCTAAAAATAGCTTGGCATTGTGGCAGGTGCCTGTAGTCCCAGCTACTTGGGAGGCTGAGGCAAGAGAATCACTTGAACCCAAGGTTGCTATAAGCC
Organism: Galagoides demidoff; assembly: GCA_963574575.1. Lineage (NCBI taxonomy): Eukaryota > Metazoa > Chordata > Mammalia > Primates > Galagidae > Galagoides > Galagoides demidoff. The sequence continues at coordinate 3,810 of CAUYQV010090939.1, read as the reverse complement.
ATGATGTCATGGCACTCTACCAACAAAATAAACTGTCGCAAAAAAAAAAAGTCACTTTTTTTCTCTGCAAATCCATTTATTCTTCCGTCTTGCTATTCCTTCTCTCATCCTGACCCTGCTGATGGGGCATCATCTCAGTCTCTGATGCTTCCTGCTCCCGAATGTCTGTGTGAGCTAATAGCTCATACTCATAGGTTCTTTACTGCCTCTTCTAGATCAAAGGCCTGTTAACTTTACTTTGCCTCTATGAGATGAACTCCTACATAAAGCAGATTTCTATTAATCAAATTCTAGTCTGGATTTACTTTTTTTTTTTGCAGTTTTTGGCCAGGGTTGGGTTTGAACCCGCCACCTCCAGCACATGAGGCCAGAACCCTACTCCTTTGAGCCACAGGCGCTGCCCTGGATTTACTTTTGAAAGGAATTCAATGCCCAATTTTTTTTCAAGCAAATAATCCTCTGGATTTGTTCACTTCTGTAAGTAGCTTAATTCTATAACACACATACATCACTGCCCTGTTAGTAATTCCCCCTGTTAGCAGAGGAGCCATGGTAGAGGGAAATGAGTGATGGGCCTTGAGTCAGCAGGCCTGGGGTTCTACCCCAGCTTTGACATGGGAAAAATGATTTTTCCCTTTCTGAGCTCTGTTTTCTGCCAAGTGGAGATGACAATAGCATAACAGCCTCTTAGAACTGTGAGGAGAGGCTCAGCACCTGTAGCTCAAGTGGCTAAGACACCGCCACATACACCAGAGCTGGCAGGTTCAAATCCAGCCTAGACCTGCCAAACAACAATGCCAACTACAACCAAAAGTAGCCGGGCATTATAGCGGGTACCTGTAGTTCCAGCTTACTTGAGAGGCTGAGGCAAGAGAATCAATTAAGCCCAGGAGTTGGAGGTTGCTGGGAGTTGTGATGCCATGGCACTCTACCCCGGGTGACAGCTTGAGGCTCTGTCTCAAAAAAAAAAAAAAAAACTGTGAGGAGAATTAAAGTAGATAGGAAGAGCAAAGCCTTGAAATAAGAACACACAATATATGGAGAATCATTACTCTCCTTCTCTAGATTATGGGTTGTAAACTCAGATGTTGATGGGGTTGTGCGCAAAATGTGTATGAACAGAAAGGGTGGCATTTGGGAGTGGTTAGAACTGTGGATACTGGAGACTGTAGGCTGGGTCTTAGTCAGCTGGGGCCACTGTAACAATACCACAGACTTGGGGACTGAAACAACAGACACTTGTTTCTCGCAGTTCTAGAGGCTGGAAGTCCATGATCCAGGCGTTGGCAGGTTGGTTTCTTGTGAGGCCTCTCTTGTTGGTTTGCAGATGGCCATTTTCTTGCTGTGTCTTCACGTAGTTGTCCCTCTGTGTGTGTGTAACTAATCTTTCCTAGTCATAGTGAATTAGGACCTACATGTGTCACTCATTTTACTTTAATAACTTTTTTTTTTTTTGGTGACAGAGTCTGACTGTGTCACCCTTGGTAGACGTACGGCATCACAGGCTCACAGCAACCTCAAACTCTTGGGCTTAAACAATTCTCTTGCCTCAGCCTCCTGAGTAGCTGAGACTACAGGCACATGCCACAATGCCCAGCTATTTTTTTGTTGCAGTTGTCATTGTTGTTTAGCAGGCCAGGGCCAGGTTTGAACCTGCCTGTCTATTTAATAACTTTTTAAAGGTTTTACTTCCAAACATTCTAAGACTTAGGGGTTAGGACTTCAATATATGAATTTTGTGGAGACAAAATCCAGCCCATAACACCCTGTCTCCAATGGTAGTCAACTAGTGACCTGCCAGAATGCAGGTTTAGCATTGCCAGATCCTGTAGGCTCTCAAGAAAAGCTGGAGGCTGGGGGCCCATAGTTCAGTGAGTAGGGCACCAGCCACATACACTGAGGCTGGCGGGTTCAAACCTTGCTCCAGCTTGCTTAACCACAATGACAACTGCAACCAAATAAAATAGCCAGGCATTGTAGTGGGCGCCTGTAGTCCCAGTTACTCGGGAGGCTGAGGCAAGAGAATCTCTTAAGCCCAAGAGTTTGAAATTTCTGTGAGCTGTGACACCACAGCACTCTACCAAGGGCGATGTAGTGAGATTCTGTCTCAAAAAAAAAAAAAAAGAAAAGCTGGAAATTTTTATTTTAACATAAAATCCTCCAAGTTTTATATTGGCAACAAGTTAAATTAAAAATAATAATGTTATGCTCAGGAATCTCTCAAAGACCACACCCCTAGACCAGTCGAATTTAAAGAGGAGTCATTTTATTGAAGAGCCAGCCAGTGACTGCCTCAGTGTCCCAACATCGGGTTTCTGAGAGCAACTTGAGTTGTCTGTGGCTCTGGTTTTCCAGGGGGGAAGCAAGCATTATTACAGAAGCAAAAACAACAGTTTGGTTAGTCATTTTACACAATACTATGATCAAGAGAGTGATTAGTGATTTTTTCTTCCTTACAAAATACGTACAAACCACAGTGTCCTAAGGGGGAATGCAGGGAAGGGACCTTATAGGTAAGGGTCATAAAGGGCATGGTCATAGAAGGCTATAATCAGGAGGACTACTGATCAGTAATTTACATTACTAAGAATTTTAGCCAAAGGCATTTACAGTTACAATGGAAGGGCAAACAAGAGGAACTAGGTTTGAAGGTAAAAAGGAGTAAATAGTAAAATGGAGTCAAGCTTGTTCTTTTAACATTTCAATATTTATATAAGGATGGTATGAAGACCACCTTAACATAATCACTAGGGTTATCGTCACAAGGGTAATTAGTGACGTTCTATACAATACTAATAATTCTAACTGTTCTAACCAGGTACACTTAAAATACTATGCAATGGGCAGGGTTTTTTTTTTTTCTTTTTTTAAAACAATAAAATGTAACAAAACAACAAGAATGGAATCAGGCCTGCTTTGCCTTCCCACTGATTCTTAGGAACAAGAATTATTTTTTTTGTTTTTTTTTTTTGTTTGTTTGTTTTTTGAGACGGAGCCTCAAGCTATCCCCCTGGGTAGAGTGCCATGGCATCACAGCTCACAGCAACCTCCAACTCCTGGGCTCAAGCGAGTCTCTTGCCTCCGCCTCCCAAGTAGCTGGGACCACAGGTTCCCGCCACAACGCCCAGCCATTTTTTGGTTGCAGCCATCATTGTTGTTTGGCGGGCCTGGGCTGGGGATTCGAACCCGCCGCCTTAGGTGTACGTGGCTGGCGCCTTAGCTGATTGAGCCACAGGCGCTGAGCCTTAAAAAAGATTTTAATCCCATGGACATATTTCAGAAGGGTTATGGGTTTTATTGTGTCCCCCCCAAAAGATAAGCTGAAATCCTAACCCCTACTACCTGTGAATGGGGCCTTATTTGGAAATAGGGTCTGTCACATTTATTCAGGGTCTTTAGGATGGGCCCTAATTGAAGTTGACTGATGACCTCGTAAGATCAGGAAAGTCTGGGTGCAGTGGCTCATACCTATCATCCCAGCACTTTGGGAGGCTGTGGTGGGAGGATCACTTGAGGTCATGAGTTTAAGACCAGCTATGACAATAGAAAATTTAGCTTGTGTGGTGGCACAGGCCTGTAGTCCCAGCTACTCAAGAGGTTAAGGCAGGAGGACTTCTTGAACCCAAGAATTTTTTTTTTTGAGACAGAGCCTCAAGCTATCCCCCTGGGTAGAGTGCTGTGGCTTCACAGCTCACAGCAACCTCCAACTCCTGGGCTCAAGTGAGTCTCCTGCCTCCACCTCCCAAGTAGCTGGGACCACAGGCACCTGCCACAACGCCCAGCTATTTTTTGGTTGCAGCCATCATTGTT
>CAUYQV010090936.1:0-12039 GCA_963574575.1 Galagoides demidoff | reverse complement strand
AAAAAAAAAAAAAAAACAATGTTAAAGAGCAGTGGAGACAATGGGCAACCTTACCTTGTTCTTGATCTGAGTGGAAACAATTTCTTTATTATTACTATTATTATTAAATGATAGCTGTGTACATTAATGCAATCATGGGGTACAGTGTGGTATTTTCATATACAATTTGAAATATTTTCATCAAACTGGCTAACATAGCCTTCATGTCAGCGGAAACGATTTCAGTTTAACTCCATTTAATATGATATTGGCTGTGGGTTTGCTGTAGATCGCCTCTATCAGTTTGAAAATTATCCCTTGTATACCAATTTTCTTAAGTGTTATGATCACGAAGAGATGCTGGATACTATCAAAATCTTTTTCTGCATCAATTGAGAGATTCATATGGTCTTTGTTTTTTAATTTGTTTATATGATGAATTACGTTTTTAGATTTACATATGTTGAACCAGCTTTGAGATCCTGGGATAAAACTCACTTAGTCATGGTATATAATTTGTTTGACGTGTTGCTGGATTCTGTTTGTTAGGATCTTGTTGAATATTTTTGCATCAATATTCATTAGTGATATTGGTCTATAATTTTCTTTTCTTGTTGGGTCTTTTCCTAGTTTTGGGATCAAGGTGATGTTTTTGCATCATAGAATGTCTTGGGTAGTATTCCTTTCTTTTCTATGTTTTGAAAAAGGTTAAGTAATATAGGTACTAGTTCCTCTTTAAAGGTTTGGTAGAATTCTGACGTGAAGCCATCTGGTCCTGGGCTTTTCGTTTTAGGGAGATTTTGTGTAGTTGATGCTATTTCAGTACTTGATATAGCCTATTCAACATTTCCACTTCATTCTGGCTAAGTCTTGGAAGGTGACATGCTTCCAAGTATTGGTCAATTTCCTTCAGATTTTCATATTTCTGAGAATAAAGTTTCTTGTAATATTCATTAAGGATTTTTTGAATTTCTGAAGGGTCTGTTGTTATTGCATCTTTACCATTTCTAATTGATGAGATTAGAGAATTTACTCTTTGTTTCTTGGTTAGGTTGACCAAAGGTTTATCGATTTTATTAACCTTTTCAAAAAATGAAATTTTTGATTTATTGATCTGTTGTATAATCCTTTTGTTTTCAATTTCATTTAATTGTGCTCTAATTTTGGTTATTTCTTTTCTTCTGCTGGGTTTCGGATTGGAGTGTTCTTCTTTTTCCAGTTGCTTGAGATGTCCCATTAGGTTCCTTTCCATTCTCTTGAGGAAGGCTTGCAGTGCTATCAATTTCCCTCTTAGGACTGCCTTTGCAGTATCCCATAGGTTCTGGTAACTCATGTCTTCATTATCGTTTTTTTCCAAAAATTTGGTGATTTCCTTCTCGATCTCATCTCTGACCCACCTGTCATTCAGCAGAAGGTTATTTAGCTTCCATGTTTTTGTAGGAGTTTGCAAATTCCTGTTTTTACTGAGTTCAACTTTTATTCCATCATGGTCTGAGAAGATGCATGGAATAATTTCTATACTTTTAAATTTACTGAGGTTAGACTTGTGAAATAAGATGTGGTCGATTTTGGAGTAAGATCCATGAGCTGATGAGAAAAATGTTCATGCAAAGATATTAGGATGAACTGATCAGTAGATGACTGTTAGATCCAAAATCTGAATGTTTATGTTTAAATCTAAAATTTCTTTGCTAAGCTTCTTCTTGGAGGATCTAGCCAACACTGCCAAAGGAGTATTAAAGTCTCTGACTATTATGAAGCTGGGAGAATTCAAGTTGCTCATGCTTATTAGAGTATCTCTTATAAATTGGGGTACATTTTAATTGGGTGCATAAATATTGATAATTGAAATCTCATCATACTGAGTATTACCCTTAACAAATAAAAAGTGACCATCCTTATCCTTGCTTACTTTTGTTGGTTTAAAACCCCATTGTATCTATGACTAGAATTGCAACACCTGCTTTTTCTGATTTCCATTTGCCTGGAATATAGATGACCATCCCTTCACCCTGAGTCTATATTTATCCTTTAAGGTAAGATGAGATTTATGTATGCAACAGATATCTGGCCTAAGTTTTTATATCCAGTCAGCCAATCTGTGCCTCTTTAGAGGATAATTTAAGCCATTCACATTGATTGATAATATTGATAAGCCTGGTAAAATTTTGGATATCGAGTTTTTCAAAAGTCCTGCAGACATTTTTAAGCCTCTTGCCACTGTGGAAGTTGGAATTTGATCAAAATTTTCTGTATGAGTTTACTTTTGTGGTAGAGGATTATGCTGATCATTATGGAGGATAGGTCTGACAATGTCCTGGAGAGCTGGTTTAGTTATGGCAAATTTCTTCAACATGTGAATGTCATTAAAGTATTTAATTTATCCATCATAAATGAAATTCACTTTAGCTGGATATAGGATCCTGGGTTGAAAGTTTTTTTTTTTTTTTAAGGAGATTAAAAGTCAACGACCACCCTCTTCTAGCCTGAAAGGTTTCAGCAGAGAAATCTACAGTCATTTTAATATTCTTCCCCTTGTAGGTTATGGTTTTCTTACATCTAGCTGCTTTCAAAGTTTTCTCTTTCGTATTAATGTTAGTGAAGTTAATTATGATGTGCCTGGGGGATGTCTTGTTTGGGTTGAGTCGTGCTGGGGTTCTGAAACTCTGACATCTGAATTTCAGAATGTCCTGGCATGTCTGGAAAGTTCTCTTTCATAATTTCATGAAGAAGAGACTCTGTGTTTTGTGAAGCAACTTCATCACCTTCAGGGATTCCTATAATGCAAATATTAGTTTCCTTTGAATTATCCCAGAGCTCTCTGAGGGAAAGATGCATTTTTGTACTCCATTTCTCTTCATCTTTTTGCACTTGGGGTACTTCAAAAGCTTTATTTTCAATGTCAGAGATCCTTTCTTCTGCCTGCTCCGTTCTGTTACTGAGGGATTCTACCATATTTTTTAGATCTTTGACAGCTGTAAACTCTTACCTCAATGTTTCAAAATATTTGGTCCTTTTATCTTTGAAATCGTTGAATTCTTGAGACATCTTTTGAATAATTTCTTGAAATTCTAATTCCCTCTTTTTTTCCATTCTGTTAATCTTATTTGCTATCCAAATTCTGAACTCAATCTCTGACATTCCAGCCATCTGTTTATGGATGGGATCTTCAATTGCATCTGACCCATCCTTCCTTGGGAGAGTTGATCTACTCTGGTTATTCAAGTTACCAGAGTTTTTCCGCTGATTCTGCCCCATGCTGAATTTACACCATTTGGAGTTCGTACCAGAGCCATTCAGTCAGTGGCTGCCACCAGAGAAGATGTCGGCTTCCTCTGGTTGCCCAGAGAGGCAGAGCCTGTCTGTCTGGAAGAGCCTCAGGGGTGTGAGGCTTATTGCTCCTGCTGCTGTGGCTGCTGCTATTCACCTCGGGGTACCACTGTTCTAGTGTGGTTCCTTCTCAACTGACTACCCTCTCATAGTTCTCGGGCCATCCAGGGATGCTGAGAGCGCATGGCTCTGGCAGATCTGGGCCCTCCCGAAGTAGGTACCTGGAATGGGGAAGTCCTCCGCCGCAGCCCACAGGATGCGCACAGCTCTAGGAAGCAGTTCTGGGTCTTCCAAGAGACTCCTCCACTGCCGTGTGCATGATGCCTATGGCTCTAGCAAAAAGTTCTGGGCCTGCCTGGGACAGGGTACTCCTCTGCCGCTGCCTGCAGGGTGCATGTGGCTCTAGCAAACAGTCTGGGCCTCCCTGGAGTAGGGGACTCCTCCACCACCACCCATGGGAGGCACGCAGCCCTAGCAAGCAGTTCTGGGGCCTCCCGTATGGGTGCCTGGAATGGAGGACTCCTCTGCCACCACCTGCAGAATGAGCACAGGTCTAGCAGGTCTCTGGCTGCAGGACTGGGACTGGGTCCTCGGTCCCACAGGGGTGGTTGGTGCTACTCTTGGGTCCCCCCTCACTGTCTCTGTAGGCAAGGGGGGAAGGGTGAACTGGAAATTCAAAATGGCAGTGAAAACCTTTATTCAGTTTTTCTTCCAGGCTAGAGAGTGTTCAGAATCTCAGCAGGGTCCCTCTAGGGAAGTAGACCCCCCCTTCCTATAGTTCTCACATGTGGGGTGAGATAATAGGTCCTCTATTCACTGCTAGCCTATAGAAAACTTACAGGAGTAGATGAAGAAAAAACAAAGAGAAACACACAACTTTCTTGGGAGAGAGGACCAACACTTTTTCTTTGGGATGTATTATGTACCTGTAGACTGCTTTCTTGGAGTCTCCACTTGCCTCAGCAGAGGTGTCCTGAAGATGTCATTCTTCTCTCTTGGCAGGGCTCCCAATCTTCAACTTCATTGTGTATTTTCCAGACATTATCCTTCCCTCTGGACAGGAGCTTCTGTCGGAGGCTGGCACCTGTCAGCCATCTTGCCCCTCCCTCCCCCTTCTGCTATTTCTTTTCTTAGAGTTTCATTATCCTCTTTGTAGAGATCATTCACCTCTTTGATTACATATATTCTTAAGTATTTCATTTTATTTGAAGCTACTTTGAAGGGAATCATGTCATTGATTTATTCTCAACTTGGCTGTTATGGGCATATACAAAGGCTACTGATTTGTGGACATCGATATTATATCCTGAGACATTGCCATATTTTCTGTTCACTTCCAAGAGTTTTGCAGTTGAGTCTCTGGAGTTTTCTAAGTATGAGATTATATCATCAGCACAGAGCAAGAGTTTGACCTCCTCTTGCCTTATTTGGATGCCCTTTATATGCTTTTCTTGCTTGATTACATTAGACAGAACATCTAGCACAATGTTGGATAATAGTGGTGATAGTGGACATCCTTATCTTGTTCCAGTTCTCAGTAGAGAATCTGTCAGTTTTACCCTATTCTGTGTGATTTTAGCTGTGGATTTGTCATAGATGGCTTCAGTCAGCTTAAGAAATGTGCCACCTGGGCAGCACCTGTGGCTCAGTGGGTAGGGTACTGGCCCCATATACAGAGGGTGGAGGATTCAGGCCCAACCTCAGTTAAACTGCAACAAAAAAATAGCTGGGTGTTGTGGCAGGCACCTGTATTCCCAGCTACTCAGAACGCTGAGGCAAGGGAATTGCCTAAGCCTAGGATTTGGAGGTTGTTGTGAGCTGTGTGACACCTCAGCACTCTATTGAGGGTGATAAATTGAGACTCTGTCTCTATTAAAAAAAGAAAGAAAGAAAGAAAGAAAGAAAAGAAATGTGCCACCTATGCCTATTTTCCTAAGTATTCTTAGAAAAGAATGCTGAATTTTGTCAAATGCTTTTTCTGCATCTATTGAGAGCATCATATGGTCTTTGTTATTTCTTCTATTGATATGGTCAAATTACATTTATGAATTTTGTATGTTAAACCAGACTTGCATCCCTTGGATGAAGTGTACTTGGTCATGATGTATAATTTGTTTTATGTGTAGCTGCTATCTATTATGTAACATGTCATTGAGAATTTTCTCATCGATATTCACTAGTGAAATTGGTCTGTAGTTCTCCTTTTTAGTGGGACTTTTCCTGGTTTTGGAGTCAAGGTGATGTTTGTTTCATAGAACAAGTTGGGGAAGGTTCCTTCCTTCCCAATGTTTTAGACTAGGTTCTGAAGTATAGGTACAAAGTCTTCTTTGAAAATGTGATACAATTCTGATGTGAAGCCATCTGGTCCTGGGATTATATTTGTTTGAACCTTTTTATTGTTTCTGAAATCCCAGTGCTTGATATTGGTCTATTCAAGAGATTTATTTCTGCTCAGTGCCCATAGCTCAGTGATTATGGCACCAGCCACACACACCGAGGTTGGTGGGTTCGAACCCAGCCTGGGCCTGCTAAACAACAATGATAACTTGATTACCACAGAGAAAAAAAGCCGGTCATTATGGCGGGCACCTGTAGTCCCTAGCTACTTGGGAGACTGAGGCAAGAAAATCACTTAAACCCAAGAGTTTGAAGTTGCTGCAAGCTGTGATGCCATGGCACTCTATTGACAGTGACATAGTGAGACTCTGTCTCAAAAAGAAAAAAAAATTCTTCTTACTTAAGTCTAGGGTGATAGTGTGATTCCAGGTATCAGTCCATGTCCTCCACATTGTCAAATTTCTGGGCACAGAGTTTTTTATAATAGTCAGAGATAATCTCTTGTATTTCTGTGGCATTATTTGTTTTTCCCCTTATTTGTTTCTGACTAAGGTTATTAAAGATTTTATTTTTGTATTATGAGTTAATCTGGCCACTGGCTTATTGGTTTTATTTATTTTTTTGATAAACCACTTCTTGTTTCATTAATTTTTTTTAAAAGTTCTTTATTTTAAATTTCATTTATTTCTGTTTTTATTTGGGCTATTTCCTTCTGCTAGGTTTAAGGTTGGATTGCTCTTTTTTCCCCACTTCTTTAAGATGGTACATTAGGTTGCTTATGTATTCTCTTTCTTTTTTTAAGATATAAGCATCTAAAGTGATAAAATTCACTCTTAGGACTGCTTTTGCAGTGTCCTACAGCTTTCAGTAGCTTATGACTTCATTGTAGGTATGCTCAAGGAAGTTAATTATTTCCTTTCTAATCTCTTCCTTGACCCAACTGTCTTTCAGCATAAGATTGTTTAGTTTCTATCACTTTATGTGGGGATGACAATTTTTTTGGAATTGAGTTTCACCTTTATTGCCTTATGGTTTGGGAAGATACAAGGTATAATTTCTAATATTGTGATTTTCTTGAGGTTTACTTTTTGTCCTAGCGTATGATCTATTTTGGAGAATGTTCCATGAGCTTATGAGAAGACCATATATTCATTAGCTTTGGGATGGTATGTTCTGTATATGTCTATTAAACAGTTGTTCTAGGGTCACATTTAAGTCTCTTGTATCTTTTTTTTGTTTGTTTTCTCTTCAGAGAGGATCTGTCCACCTTTGTAAGAGGAGTGTTAAAGTATATTGCTATTGTGGTGTTATAGGACATAATATTGTTCAGACCAATTACGGTCTCTTACATAAATCTGAGAGTATTTAAGTTGGATGCATAGATATTTAGAATTGAAATGTCTTCTTATTGTATTGTTCTCTTGACCACTATGAATTGGCTATGTTTATCTTTTTTTATTTTAGTTGCTTTAAATCCTCTTATATCAGAAAATAAGACTTCTACCTCTCCTTTATTCTGATTTCCATTAGCCTGAAATATTGTTTTCCATCCCCTAACCCTGAGTCTCACTTGCCCTTTGAGAATAGGTGTGTTTATTTTAGACATCATATGTATGGCTTGTGATTTTTTTGTCTAATCAGACAGCCTATGCCTCTTATTTGAGAATTGAAGCCATTAACATTTATTGAGTGAATCTATAAATGTGGTGGAGTTCTAGTCATCTTATTTTGTAAAAGTCTCTTGCTTACTATTATCTTTTGCGTCATTGTGGAAGCTAGATTTTGTCCTTTATTTTCTGGTTGTTTAGTTTGCTGGCAGTCCATTGTGCTGATCAGTATGAAGAATAGGTCTAATTATTTCCTGTAGAACTGGTCTTGTTGTGGCAAATTTGCTCAATTTTTGTATATCAGTAAAATATTTGGTTTCTCCACCAATTCTACAGCTTATCAGGATATAGAATTTTGAGCTGAAAATTGTTTTGTTTAAGTAGGTTAAAGGTAGATGACCATTCTCTTCTGACTGGAAAAGTTTCATTTCAGGCATCCATAGTCACCCTGATAGATTTTCCTGAATAGGTCAATTCTTGCTTACTCCTGACTGCTTGCAGAATTTACTCTTTCATCTAGACTTTGGACATATTCTTGACAATGTGTCTTGAAGAAGTTCTGTTTAAGTTGAGATGACCTGGGGTTCATTTTCCCTCTGAAGGTATTGTGTGGAATTTTTGGTGATACTTGGGAAATTTTCATTTATATTTTCCTCTAATAAGGCTTTCATTCCTCTGGTTTTTCTTTCCCTTCTGGGATACCTATAAATCTTATGTTTGAATGCTTCATGAAGTTCCATAATTCTCTCAGTGAATGTTCTGCTTTCTCTCTCTTTTTTTTTCTGTCCCTTTAACTGCCTGAGTTAGCTCAAGATCTTTATTTTCTAGCTGTGAAATTCTTTTATATTCATCATAATGTCTCCTTTTTCATTTCTTATTGAGCATATCTGGGTCTTTTTCATTAAATCAGAACTGTGTACATTAATGCATTTATGGGGTACAATGTGCTGATTTTATATACAGTTTGGAATGCTTACATCAAACTGATTAACATAGCATTCACCTCACATAATTATTTGTTGTGTGAAGATGTTCGTACTCTACTCTTAATAGATTTGATATGTACCCTTGCATTATTCACAGTAGGTGAGATCCCACCAATTACCCTCTCTCCACCTGTCCTCCCCCTACCCCCCATCCCCTCCTCTTCCTTCCTTCATTGTGGGATATAGTTCTGTTTTATCATTCCTGTGAAAGTGTGGGTGATTATACATTAGTTTCATAATAGTACTGAGTATATTAGATGCTTTTTCTTCCGTTCTTGAGATACTTTACTGAGAAGATTATGTTCCAGCTCCATCCATGTAAACATAAAAGAGGTAAAGTTTATCTTCTATTCCTGGTTAATCTAGCAAGAGGTCTGTCAGGGGTTAATGCTCACAAACCCCAACCTGGTTTAAATGCTGACTTGGAAACCATACTGGAAATAACTAACTTAACACCAGTTTTAAGGAAAAACAAGTGAAGAATGCCTAGAGATGACTTACACTAACTTACACTGGGTAAACCAAGATAATACAGGCTCTTGCTGGCTTCTTCAGAAGGTTTTTATTAGTTTTTAACAAAAGGAAATATGCAAAAAATAGGGTTGAAAGAATCCCAGGTTCCCAGGAAGACTGGATAGAGGGAAGCTAGGGTTAGTGGCAGGAGGGTTAGTAAAGAGCCACTGGTTTATCTAAATAGAGAGGCAGGGAGAAACCAGTTCTATTTACGTAGGGGAAGTAAACCAGGTTTTCTAGTTTAACTACATATTTGAAGAGTTTAATCCCTTCCATCTGGTGATTCTCAAATGTATAGGCCTAGTCCATGCTGACCAGGAGGCAAGTGCCTCCAGATTCTTTTCCTCTTTTGTGGTTCTAAAGAACCCCTCTGGATCACCCATTTGCAGGCATTTTTCCCTGGTTACTCCAGAATTGGTTCAGGGCACTTCCTGAGAAGTCAACTTGTCTACCTCCCACAGAGGTCTATCAGTTTTATTTATCCTGCCAAAGAACCAACTTTTTTCATTGTTTTTTTTTTTCATTTCACCTAGTTCTGCTCTGACTTTATTATTTCTTTTCTTCTATTGGCTTCAGGATTGTTTGCCTCTTCCTTTTCTTGTTCCTTGAGATGTCATTAGATTGTCATTTTGTAATCTTACTGGCTATGAATTTTCCCCTTAGGTCTACTTTTTATGTCCAATAGATATTAATAGTTTGTGTCCCCTTTGTCATTCAGTTTGTGGAATCTTTTGATTTGTATCTTAATTTCATTATTGATCCAATAACTGTTCAATAGCAGGTCGTTGACTTTCCATCACATTGTGTAGAACTGAGATTTCCCTTGAAGCTGATTACTAGTTTCATTCTACTATGGTGCAAGAAGGTGTATGGTAGGATTTGTAATATTTTTTTATTTTTTGAGACTTTTTTGTTTCCTAAAATATAGTCAATCTTGTGTCAATCTAGTGCGTTCCTTGTGTTGATAAGAAGACTGTGTAGTCAGTGGTTTGGGGGTAAAATGCTTAGTAATATCTATTAGGCCCATTTGTTCTGAAGTCCCACTTAATGCCAGTGTTTCTTTACATATTTTATGCTTGGTTTTATTTATCTAGTTCTTTCATCTAAGTTTTAAAGTACAAAATTTAATTTTGCAGGATGGAACATTCCAATCTGGAAGTTGTTCTGTTTAAAAAGCCTGAAGATAGGCCTCCAACCCATTCTGGCTTATAAGGTCTCAGTTGAAAAGTCAACAAAGTCATCAGTTAGGCTAATTGCTTTTCCTTTGTATGTTACTTTTTTTTTTTACCTAATTTTCTAGAATTATTCCCTGAAATAGGTTTCTCATCCCTTGTATATTTTCTTCTTCATCCTCAGTGATGCCTGTGATTCATATATTTGGTCATTTTACATAATCCCATATTTTTATAGGCTTTGTTCATTCCTGTTTATTATTTGTTCTTTATATTTGAGTGACTGACTGAATTCTCAACAGTTCTCTTCAAACTCTGATATTCTTTCTTCTTCATATTTAGTCTATTCTTGATACTTTCCTCTGTGTTTTCTATTTCCTTCAATAATTTTTTCACTTTCAGAAGTTCTACTTTTTCTTTATAATATGTTTATATCTTTATTGATTTCTCTAATTGTTTACCTGGTATCTTTGACTTGATTTTCCATTATACATTGAATTTACTTGAGATTCCATACAGTAAAAAATTTGGATATTTTTATCTGTCACTTCAATATTTTCATTTTGGTTAGTAGCCATTGTTTGAGAGCTGGTGTTACCTTTTGGTGATATACTTTTATTCTTATTTTTCATGCTTCCAGAGTTCTTGTGTTGATTCCTTCTTATCTGGAGCAGCTGCTGCTTCTTATTTTTGGATTTTCTCTTGTTTAGATAGAATTTTCCTCTCAACACTCATAAGGGTGTGTCTATAGCATGTGTTGGTTAACTATCTCTGGCTTTGCTTGTAAGTGTTTTGATGGGGGTCTAGAATCTGGATAGATATCCTTAGTGTGATGGTTTTCTCAGTTTCTTGCTGTTTATAGGTTCTAATAATGGTTAGCCCTGTGTACAGGCAGATTTCATGCCTCTTATTGATGGAGAATAGAGGTTTTGGAAATCCTTTCTCTTTCCCCACCCCTATGGACTTCATCATGTGAAATGTATTTGCATACTGTTTTAATCTTTGAGACAGTAGGTGGTGCTTGTGTATAGAATTAACCACACCCTGTATGATCGAGTCAGTAAATGCTAGAAAGGGCATACAAATTGCTTTCCCTGTCAGTATCTGGCACTTGCTGGAAACAACAGGCCGCAGTACTGTTTTAGGACCTGTGACTGGATCTAATCCCTCAGGGCAAGCACTCAAATACTCCAAGTGGTGGGCAGGACTATGGAACTTCCAGGTTAGTCCTTATTCTCCAGCACAGCAGAAGCTGGTGTGGGAATGAGGCTGTGTAGGGCGGGGTTGTGTAAGACTGCCCTCAGTCTCCACAAAACTGTTAAGGTAGCTGTTTCTGCAGAAGTATGAATAATCTCTGCTCCCAATCATTCTAGAGAAAGCCATCCAGTGGAGGGGGCTTCTGTGGGATCCCCCAGACAGTCTACTTGTGGAGGTGAGTTTATCTGATATTGACCATCTGGCTGTCAGGAGTGGGTTTCACTCTTCTTCCCCCTCCCCTACTCCATGTTGTTACTCTAACACCTGAGGGCAGGCAGGAGTTCAAACTAGCTGAGCTGTCTCATGATGGCACTATGAGCTGGGGGATTACCAATCCAGGATCCTGCCCTAGTCTGAGACCATGGCCTTCCTGTGAGGGGAGAGGTGCTTATGGGGTTTGCCCTGGCTGGGAACCACACTGAATGATCTTTTCAGTTCTGCCTTTAGGGGCTTCTTCACTTCCTAGTGATACCGGATTTCTAACACTGGATTTCCAGGCTCTTGCTCTCGACGATTCGATGAATGATCGACAGACCACAGAATGAACAGTGAGGTTTTATTTACAACTCAAAGAACCAAACCTCTGTGCAGGTCAGGATGCAAGTGTTACAACTCTTGTGAAAACAACTCTTACAAAGAGCCAAGCTTCTTTGTAGAGCAAGATAGATGTGCTACAGCTCTTACAAAGGACCAAGCCTCTTTGCAGGGCAAGATCAGCAAAGGACCAAGCCTCTTTGCAGGGCAGGATCAGCAGCGGAAGTGTTACAGCTATAGCTCTTACAAAGGACCAAGCCTCTTTGCAGGGCAAGATCAGCAAAGGACAAAGCCTCTTTGTAGAGCAGGATCAGCAGTAGAAGT
>CAUYQV010090931.1:0-23064 GCA_963574575.1 Galagoides demidoff | reverse complement strand
AAAATGGCCGGGCGTTGTGGTGGGCGCCTGTGGTCCCAGCTACTTGGGAGGCGGAGGCAGGAGACTCTTGAGCCCAGGAGTTGGAGGTTGCTATGAGCTGTGATGCCATGGCACTCTACCCAGGGGGATAGCTTGAGGCTCCATCTCAAAAAAAAAAAAAAAAGAATATTTTTATTCTATTGATACCAGGAGGGACCCACCTCTAGGCATAGCCTTTGGACACTGTTAGGTGAGGATGTGTTGGGAGCCATCGCAGCCATGCTGTGTAGGATAGGAAGGGATTCGTCTTGGGACAGAAGCCAACACTGGACCTGGAACCTTTGTGAAGTCATTAAGTCACTCCTTCAACTCATCCTGGTGCTGCCCTACCACCAGACTTCTTATTAAAGGAGAAAATATATTTTCCTCATTTTTTTTTCTAGCTGAGATGGAGTTGTTTTCTTAATTGTGGGTGAAAGTACTTCACTGATAAAGTAAAACTGACACATATCATAATAGTGGCTACCATTCATGGAGTATGTTACAGACTTTGATTGACAGTGATTGCCACTGTCAGTGATTCTTTTTTTTTTCTCTTAATAATTTTTTTTACTAAATTATAACTGTGTACATTAATGCATTTATGGGGTACAATGTGCCAATTTTATATACAATTTGGAATGCTTACATCAAACTGGTTAACATAGCCTTCACCTCACTTACTTACTTATTGTGTTAAGATATTTATAAAGAAACTGAATATTGGAGAAGCTATACAATTTGCCCCAAATCATGGAACTGGGATTTGAATCCATATTTGTGAGAGAAAAGTAAAGAATTCTGAAGAAATTTTCTATGAAGCGGAAGAGGAAGTAGGCAGCTTCCCTAGCTCCTGTACCCCTTGCTGAGATGTGCATGTGCAGAGCGTACTGTTTTATGAAACTGCCTTGCATCTACCAACTTATTCTATCTGTCCACGTTTACCGTGTGGAAGAGGAGACAGTTTCAGAGTTTTAAGTCCTCTGTCCAAGCACAAAACTAGCTGGCATTGGAAAATGTGCTTCTTAGAAAAGTATCTCAGGAATGGAAGAAAAAGTATCCAATGTACACAGCCCTTTTATGAAACTAACCTATAGCTCTCAAACAAAAGATACAACTTAATTCTAGCCCAAGAATATGGGGAGGGGGTGGGGAAAGGGAGGGGAGAAGGGCGGATGGGTGGTGGGAGGGTGACCGGAAAGATCACCTATATACCTGTCTAACAAGGGTACAAGTGAACTTTTCTAGAACTAGAATATAAATGTTTTGATACAATGATTAAGCAAATGACATGAAGTTTATGTTAACCAGCTTGATGAAAGTGTTTCAAATTGTATATGAAAACAGCACAATGTACCCCATGTTTGCATTAATGTATACAGATATCAATTAATTAAAAATAAATAAATAAAAAAAAACTAGCTGGCATCAGAGGCTGAACTGGAATCCAATTTCCCTAACAAGTGGTCCAGAACCCCCACCTTCCCCCCCCCCAAAATCCCCCTGCCCCAGTACCAAGGGAGAACCTAGGAAACCCACTGCTGGGGGCCCACTGCTGAAGGAGCTTGCTCAGGGAGAGAACCCCTTCCCTTCCTGGATTTCTCTTTAGTCCTCACCATTCAGTATTCTTATTTTTTCAAGCATAGCATCTACCCTGTGGCGCTGTTAACAAATATAATATATCAGAGAAAGAATTACAAATATTTATGGCTGTAATAACTTCCCACCCCCAAAAGGGGCATGGATCAGATCATTAGAGAAAATCTACCCAGCATGAGGTATGCTTTTTATTTCTCCCTTAGATTTTAATTCAGATAATGTACACGATTTTCTGAGGGTGAGAAACTTCTGCCTAGGGAAAGAGGATTTTGCATAGCAGGGATGCTAGTTTGCAAATAGGGGATTTGTTTTTTGATTCACTGATTCCATCAGAACTTTGTAACCCAGAAATCTCTCAGAGGCTTTACAACCAGGACTCGGAGATTCCAGGAGTGATAGTATGTTCCGGTGGATGTGTAAGGCAAACATACACAGTGCCTTGTCTTTTACACACTCTCATCCAAACCCGCATTTGGGGAAACCTTTTCATGTATTTAAGGTTCAGCAAGAAATAATGAAGGGCTTATTATAAAAGATGCAGGTGGTTCCATCTGCCCTAGGAATTCCCCCGGCCACCACTTATCCTTCTCCTCTGTACCATAACCCCCTGAGACGATTCCCGCCCTATTGCTCAGGGCCACGTTCATCTGTCTTCTCATCTGCTAGCCTCTGAGATGCTTTAAGCAGAAACTGTATCATATTTGCGTTTCTATCTCCAGTCCTCAGCATAGAGCCCATCATGGGGACAGGTGCTCAATATGTATTAATATTCCTAATTGGTGTGCAGGAAAATGACTCAGAGTAAGTTCTCATCTCAGTATTCAAGCCAGGATGTTGCCACCCAGTTATCTCGGATTCTGTGCCAAGCAGCCTGATGGAGACCAATAGCTCACGACCCGGGCTGGGGAAGGCCATCTCTCCTCAGTACTGCAGTTCCATCTTTTTCCTTCACTGACAAAGTCTTTGCTCTAAAACTTAGCTAGGACTAATGCTTTACCTCTGAGAATGGCCCTTGCCTTAGGTCTTCCCTGAGCGGGGAGGGGTTGGGGTCTGGAGAAATGGAGCAGTAAAAAGTGACGGTGAGGATGCTAGTGTTCGTCCCGCAGATAAAAGCTAGTTGAGGCTGCTGTGCTGGACCAAATGCTGGTCCTGTATGAGATAAGTCTGCAGACTCAGCAGTATCCAGCCCTCCTTCCCTTGGAGCTTGGTTCTAAGGGAAGCTGGAGCAGGGATGGTACCTTGAGCCCCAGCCTGTATTGGACAATGAAATAGCAGAAGTAGGGGTAAATGTATTCCCCAGAACTCTTTTCAGAGAGGACAGTCTGATAAATTCTAGGGGTGAGGAACCAGGGACATCTGTTAACTGCCTTCTGGGGAGGGTAACTCAGGTTAGCCGAGGGGCTGGGCTCTCAGTGGGCTGTACAGCTCCTTGGCTCCTTCCCTCCCTAACTTCATTTGCACTTCTGAAATGTGTAGCAAAAACTGAAGAATCATCAGCTTGAAGGGATGCCACATTATTAGCTTCTAGGGTCCCCATCGGTCCCCCATCCAGCCCTGCTGAGGGAGCGTGGGGCACCTGAGCATGAACCCACACCTGAGAGTGTAGAAATGGGAAGCAGTGCTAAGATCACACAATACAGGCCACTGCTGGGAGCTTCGGGTGGGGGGGGGAGATGTGTCTAGGGCTGGGCGACACACAGGAGGCTGGGTGGGCAGTGCTGGGTGTTGTCAAGCAGGCTGAGGAGGCTTGAGACCTATTCTAACCCTCTCGTCAGGTCCCAAGGCCTCATCTCGGGAATAAACTTTATTCTGCTGAAGGCAGATCTGCACAGTGAAGGGAAGCCATCCTTTTCTATAATCACTCATCACAAACACTCACAAGAAGTCAGTCACTTAGGATGCCCTTGCCCTTAACCCTTTGTAACCAAGCCCGCTGATTTTAGCCCCATACCCCCAAAAGCTATGGGCTCATTCTCTGATACTCCCAGTACATCCTTTGTACAGTACCATTGAGTGGAATGTTGCTCCTGACTTTGCAGCCTGTTTTTGTGACTCTTGCTCACCTCCCTTCAAACAAACTATAATCACAAACATAAAGCACCTAGACCCCTCGCACTGCACTGGCCCCCGAGGTCTGCCTCCCCTCACCCCTGTCATCTGCTCCTGAATTTCTGGTGCTGCTTGAGACTGTAATTTTCCTGCTTTTAACATGGTTCCAGGCTCCAGCTAATAATAATGGTGTTCCTAAATCCTGTGTAATTCAGAAGACACATCAGTTGACCTCCCCCAAATAAAAGGGAAGCATGGACATTACTGGGCTGTAGGTGGGGCCCGTTCTGTGCCACCCAGCCCTCAGGAGCACCCCTAGCTGAGGTTTCTACTCAGTGCCGACGGAGCAGAGCGTGCCCTGAAGCATGTGATATCTGCATCTAACGGTTACAAAATCTGAAGATTATTTTCCTTATCCATCTTACCCCATGCTCTTTTTCTCCTTCGGGAGAAAGTGTTTGTATTATTGCTTTGAATAGTGGGACCCACAGTGGAGGTTCCTTTCCTGTCTTTCTTGTTACCAAGGTCTGCAACCCCCTACCTGAAAACCACAGTGGGGCAACTTCTAACAAGAAACCCCAATGCCCGAAGTCTATGAGGCTCTACACAGGAATGTTCTCAGGGTCTCAGGGCTGGCTTGCACCCCACAGAGATCCTGACGGGAACCAGAGCACAGGGGCTGTCAGGGCCGCTGAGCTCTGGGAAGGTACGATGTGTGGCTGCCGATGGTCAGACCTGGACATTCTTTATGCCCCCAGATGACACGTCAGATGCGAATGCATCTTGCAGTGTGACAGAGACATTTGTTTAGGATACTGGAAGACCGCGTTCAGACAGTACTGGGAATGTACTTGCAGTAAAATGGAAAAGTCGTAAGGGAGCAGCACAGTGTTAGCAGGGAAAGCAGCCTTTCTCTGAGGGGAGGTGACAGAGTTGCCTCTTCTCCAAAGCATCAGCAGAGTGCTGTGCCTGAGGAAGTTTCAAAAGAGCAAAGTGGTTATTATCTGAGACAGAGACAGAGGGAAATTCCTAGAAAGGTTTGTACCCTTGCTTATTATTAGAGTGATTTATAATCATGTACAAGTACACGCTCAGAACTTTCCCCATGTCATCTCTTTATTCTTCACGGACCTCTTACCACGGCCTTCTGGATGGTGGCATGTTGGCCCCTGGCCCATCATGGTGGACTCTGTTGCTAGCTGCCTTCTCAGCGTCTGTTTCCTCTCTCCCTTCCTAACAGGATCCTGATCTGTCCTGTGACAAGCCCTTCCCTCACCCCATGGGGCCAGCCTGATTACTTAAGAAGTAAACCAGTGCCTGGTGTCCCCCGACCACTGTCACTAAACTGAAACAGGACTCATGACTATAGCCCAGACAGACCAAGGAGGATGAGGTCACAGGCACCAGGGTTGTGGGAAATGATTCTCTGGCTTTTTCATGCTAGGTGAGAACAGAGAGGCACACAGACCCCAGGACCACTGGTGGCCACCTTCTGATCTCAAAGAACCACCCTTAGCATGGCACCAATGCTAAGACAACAGGACAGAGGGACAGGGAGAGCCCGGTCCCTGATGCCATCACTGAGGAGCTGGATCTGTTACCCCACCTCTAGATGGTGTCCCATAGTGTGAAACAAGACATTTTCTTAATTCCTAATTAATACTTGCACAATGTCATCATGTGGGTAGTTTTTGAGATTGGCGTTACTCAGGTGATATGTGGTGCTGTGGGCACAGGAAGACGTGGTCTAGTAACTAGCCAAGGCCATGACGCAGGAAGACGGGGGTGTAATTCTATTTTTACACTCAGAAAAATCCTAAATGGTCTAAGACTATTATTATTTTCATTTTACTCATAAAGAAACTGAGGCCAAAGAGACTAATTAACTTGTCCAAGGTTATAGAGTTAGTAAACAGTATGAATCCAAGGATAATTTGACTCCAAAGTCCAAATTCTTAATTGCTTTTACATACAGGTTCTTATGATAATATGCAGAAAATTTACACTTCACCTTCATAGAAAGGAAGAAAAACACATTAAATCAATTTGTCTCTCAAGAACCCAGAGCACAGCCTGTTTTACAGCACAGATTGCTTTTAAAAATTATTTTAAAGTTCAAATTTTCCACTTTACTCTTTATTTCTTTTTTTTTTTTTTTGGATATCAAGAGTATCTTTATGGTGTTATTTTTTAAAAAATTATTATTATTATTTTTTATTAAATCATCGCTGTGTACATTAATGCAGTCATGGGGTACAATGTGCTGGTTTTATATACAATTTGAAATATTTTCATCAAACTGGTTAACACAGCCTTCACGGTATTTTCTTAAGACATTTACATTCTACATTTAGTAAGTTTCACACGTACCCTTGTAAAATGCACCGTAGGTGTGGTCCCACCAATTGCCCTCCCTCTACCCATCCTCCTCCCTCCCCTCCCCTCCCTCTCCCCTTTCTCCATATTCTTGGGCTATAATTGGATTATAGCTTTCCTGTGAAAGCTAAAAATTAGTTTCATAGTAGGGCTGAGTACATTGTATACTGTTTCTTCCATTCTTGAGATACCTTGCTAAGAAGAACCCAGCACCCTGACACCAGGCTCAGTCTGAAAACCCATATTCCAGGTCCACTTGCTCTATCTTTATTGAAGCTCACCCTGCCTTCTGCTTTCCCCACAACCTTTGGAAATCCTGTCACCACTCAGGCTTCCAAGCCTTTCCCTACCCCTTCATCATGTATTATGCCCTCCTCCATGCCTCACAGCCTTAGATAGTCACTGGAGCACATGTAATTGTGGTGGTCCTATGCCCATGGTACCTCAGATCACTGGATAACAGCAGCCTCAGAAAACTGCCCAAGTGATGACATAGCACAAGCGTTAAGACCATGGCCTCTGGAGCCAGACTTCAGCACTCCATCACTTATAATGTGAGTTACTTTGGAGAGGTCTTCTACTTTCCTTGTACCCTACTGTCTTCATCTGTGGTGGGAAGAGTAACCATTCCTTCCCCGTACAGAGGTAATATGCCACGTACCAGGGTCACAATGTAATGAATTAGTTGCACAACTCCGGCAGGCACTACTGACATGATGCAAAGTCTGCACATTGTGCAAAGTGGTCCTGACTCCAATGTGGTGAACACTTAGGGCATGATCTAGGGGACACAGTCTCTGGAAGCCTTGATTAAGAGTTACAAAACACAGGGAGGAATCCTAAGGAGCTAACAGCCCTGGTATTAAATGTGAGGGAGAACACAGTTGCATCTATATGAATGCTAACATTTATTTATTTATCTTACAATTGTACATTGAGTCAGATAACAGCAATACACCCTTATAGTATTTGGAGGATAAATAGAGTTTCCTAAGTTTTTCACATATGCTGTCTCACCTGAGACCCAGTAGTAAATAAAGGTGGATAGGTTTTCTGTTTTGCAGGTGGAAAACACAAAATCGGGAGAGTTTTGTGAGTCCTGACACAACTGGTCACTGGCAGGTCTAATCCTGGAAGAGGAGGTCTGTGGCTCCAGAGCCTTTTACACATGGCAGACTCTTCCCCATGGACTGGGCTGGATGGCTGAGGGGCACTTCTGGGAGGAGACAGGCCTGGGTGGGAGGTTGCTAACCACCAGCAGAAGTCTCTGGTCTCCAAGGCCTCACCCCTACTTCCTCTGTCTTTGCAGGGAGGCTTCTTTCTGTGATAGTGTCAGGAAGCTGTGGCTTCCAGCTGCTTGAGGCAACTTATCAGATCAGCCCTCCTAGAAGATTTCTTGAACTTTCACCACCTGCACTTTCAAAGGATCAAAGGATAATGTGAGAAGCAACAACCCTGTTTTTAATTGAGCCATCTGGTCCACCAACACTTCCTTGGTATAATTCATGAAGACTGTTTGCTTTGTTTGGCTTTTTTTTTTTTTTTAAAGGCTCAACTTCATTATAAAGAAGTGTTGTTCCCAGAGGATCCACCAATCCAGGAAATCACTAAAATTCTCAACTGGAAATAACTCTAATAATTTACTTTATTATGACTCTGCCTAACACCAAGAACTTATTTGCTTGATTTCCCAGAACTGTCTCTAAAATGGGATAATTTCCCCATCAGCATTCCTGACAGCATTATTTAATGGCAGGCTTTATTTGCATTCACAGTGAGTTTAAAATGTGACATAGTTAGATGAGATTAATATGAGGTGTCTCTTCAAAAGTGGAGTGGTATAACAATTTAGCAGTGCCTCCACTAACTATGTGAAATGAAATATTATCTTCACAAATGCAGTGACAGATTAGAATATCATTTGCCTCCAAAGCAATTTCAGCATTTGATCACATATTCCCACCACCCCTGGAAAGGCGTGAGCCCCTCTGTCAATCACCGAGCACTGGCTGTGTCCCACACTATTCTGAGAGTATAGCTGAAGAAGGGGTTCCATGGAAAAAAATATAAAATAATGGCAAGAGTGTGAGCATTGTTTAATAAGTGCCCACTTGTGCTAGCACTGTGGTAGACACCTGACATGTGCTATTGAATTTGGACTTGATCACAGTTCTGTGAGATCCATCCCATGCCCATCATGTTCAAACAGCTGCCATTGTTGGTCATGGCATGATGTGGTTCTCCCCCAGAACGCAAGTTTTGGGTTTCCTCCCTCAATGATCTCAGGCAGGGCAAGGACACAGTCCTATGTCACCCTTGTGTGCAGGCATATCTCCTTTACCCCACTGCTCATGCTGAGTTGTAACCATAAACTAATTTGTCTGTCTCAGACTAGCTTGCGAAGAATGTGGCTGGGTTTCATTTATCACTGTAGCCCCAGAACCTTGCACAGAGCCTGACACACAGCCATCACCAGCAAATGACAACCCACTGAACAAATAAGTCTAAAGACTTTCAATTCCCTCAGAACCATAAACAAGGATAAATGTGCCCTCTGCCAGAAGGCTACTTTGACTCATTCTCCTTCCACTGAGCTCCCTTCCTCGCTTGCCCACTGCCTCAGTAATACAGAAATCATCTTGGAGGCAGTGCCCCAACACTCTCCATCTTTTATCCTCTCTACCTCTACCCTCAACTCTGTACCAGACTAAGCCATGAGCTCCAAAAACTGATTATAATTGGGGGACTTGAAATATTCACTCAGACAGAAATAGGATCTAGGCCTCCTGGAAAGCTTGTGACAAGGGGGAGCCCCCATATTCAAGAAACTGCCATTTTCCAGAGTCTCCCCAGGACCTTTGAATCTTTTAATCTCCTTTGACTCATTGAAAACAAAATTTCATAACTAAAGGACCTGAACCAGGGAACAATGGAAGGACTCACACTTGGCATACGTAGAAGACAAAAAAAGCCATGATAGTGAGAGGATAACAGCATTCACAATAAGAAATAAACATTTTCATAATTTGCTTACTAATTAAAATAGCAAATACAATCAAATCCAATTAAAGTGAATTGGCCTGTGGGGCTTTAAATCAGAAAAGCCGGGTTGATCGCTCTGGAGTCATTAATTAGGCCTGACATGTGGTTTCTTCTGAGCAAATCCTCTTGGCCTCCACCTTTCTCGATTGCAAGATTCATGACTGGCTGGCACATCACAGGTGATGTGTATAACTGGATTTGTGGAACTATCTTTGTCAAAAGCTTCCTGTTCTTTTACACATATTTTTTTACTTAGTTCAAGGATGGCTTCTCCACCTTCTGAATCTGGTCAGTGCCTGAGGAGGCTCTGGGCACTGAGGCAGGATTCAGGAATGTGGGTGATGGCCACCCTCCTGACATGCAGCCCTTCTCTCAATATACCCTGGCATGGGGCTTCCTTCCAGCAAGCAACCACAACTTTGGGGCCACTCTAATAATTCCATGGCATCAGCTGCAAAGCAATCGAATCTCTAATCTAACAAGGTCACAGAAGCTTTGTTCAACTGTGGGTTCTCTCAAGCCTGCTCTCGAGTGAGACCAGGGACCCCGACCTGAGGGGCAGAGGTTTCTTCCTTTATGGAGACAGACCTTAACACAGTTACTCCAATGTCCCTGGGGCCAGGCGATGCACACGGACAGAGGTGGGCCTGGTATGAGGAAACTAGGGAGTGCTGGGAACTGTGGTGAGAGCACAAGCTCCATCTTCAGGGTTAGACTCAAAAGGATGGCCGTGCCTTTCTTCTTAGCTACTCTAGGGTTCCTTAAACATTAGACATCCAGATCCTTGTGCAAAATCCCATTTTATTATTTGTTTGTTTTGTGTTTTAAAATTTGCTTATTTTTGTAAAAACACAGTGGATAACACTGGAGAGAATCATGGAGGCAGAAAGTGTGTCCAGCTCTGCTCCTTGGGCAGTTCTGTGAGGCCTCCAGGGGAGGTGACACGTGGGGAGGGTCTTCTCCAGAGTAAGGAGGGTGGGGCAGGGAGGAGGAGCAACAAGCAACAGATGCCAAGTTGCAGGCTAACAGGGATACCACGAAGTCTTCCCCATCCCAGGGTCGTGGTGTTTAAATTATGATCACAGGTGCAAGGTCAGGGCAGCAAGTATAAGGAAGGCTTCGTGTCAAGAAGCCGATGGTCTCTCATTTATTGTGAAATGGTGCTTGGCTTAGATTTATGCCATGATATTTCGTCTTTACCCAACTTTTTCCTAGGAGTTTGGTTTCGAGGATAGTTATTTAATTCTCAAATGGAAATGGACATAAGAAAAAACACCTCATGAGTTGTTGTGAGGATTCCATGAGACCAGGAATTGCCTAGGGCCCATCATCTGTTGATGTTTGCCCTACAAATGGCAGAGTTTATTGCTGTCAAAGCACACCCTTTCCTTAAGCTACTCTGAACTACCCACTCTGGCCTCTTGGCTCTATGGCCACTTCAAGTCTGGGAGTGGGGTAGGTAAAAGGCACAGGGAGCAACCCCAGAAAGTGGGGCCCTTTCCTGTTCTTCCCACTTTGTCCTGCCCTCTGTATTCCCAGACTCGCAGATATCACCTTCCCAAAGGCCTGTGGACCAAGGGCAGGGAAATTTTCCTGTGCATTTGTTGGAGATTACTTGGAGATTGGTAGACTGCTCTGTGTCACAAAGCCATTATAATGTCTAGACATTTTTCCCATGACACACTTCACTTTGTGAGTATAGAAATAGCCTCTGAGTAGCAGGTACAGATGTGCTGGAAAGCTGTAAAAGCGTCACTGTCAATCTCTGAGTTGTTTCACTCCTGGAATCATTACGCCCCTTTGCTGCAGCTTTATAACCCATCTGTGCTTCTTCTGAAGTGCTGACCGCAACTGCCACCTCCTCGGGGCACTCTCAGCCCTTCCCTACTTTCGGCCTCTCTCAGCAGTAATTTGTCAAGTAATTCAAAATGACACAGCCCTCCACTGAACTGCCATTTCTCCTGTGGAGTCATTGGTGGGGTCCCTCCCCTTTGGGGGCTCAGGGGTTATGTGGGGCATGGAAGGAGCAGTGAGGGGTTTAGGGTTAGAGAGCCCTGCGGCCAGCCCTGCCTTGCAATGGAGCCTGGCCTGAACTCTGAGTCTCAGTTTCCTTACCTGTGAAAGGAACAAAGAGCCCCTAATTTGTGGGTTGATTATGAAGACTAAGCAAGGTCAAATGTATGACATCTATCTGTCATGTGGAAGGGTTCCACAGACAGCTGCAAAACCAATCATTATACTTTTTCTTCTTGCTCTTCTGCTAGAGCAGGAGTCTCTAGATGGTGGGGGCAGTGCCTGATCCATCCGTCTTTAACCCCCCAGCACTAAGCACCATGAATGGCACATTATTGGACTTACTGAATGTCATTGCCCAAACTTCCCCCCTACCCCAGAATCCTTGCATTACATCTCTAAAATGTTTTCTTATGTTCAAAAAAAAAAAATTAACAATATACCAATAACACAAAACAGAAATCGTTCCGGATTAGGGTGAAGACCTTTGAAGGCAAGCTAACAAATAATCCAATTGCTGAAAATGTCAAACCTTAAAAGGTTTTGCTCTCAATTTTCAAAACAAATGCAAATTTCCATCTCTGTTTCTCTCATGTAACCATTGTCAAACTCCAAAACCAAAGCGAACCAAACTGTGTTTCGCTGAAAACCCCCAATTTTTCCCCTGACCTCAATTAATTACAATTTCATTGTGGTTTTACAGAGTTCACTTGATTGCTGTCCTGGCTTATCCTGGCTCCTGACAAGGCTAATGACAAGACAGAATTGAGAGATCTAGAGGTGTCCAGCTTCCATATTCCTCATTATTTAAAAAAATGGCTTAGAATTTTCTTGCACACCCCTAGTGCACAGCAATTACTTCAAACAACCTCACAGCTCACATTCTACAGAAACAGTTGTACACGGAAGGTGATAACCATGGCTGTCAAAACTGTTTGCTTATTTCCTTGGGGGAAAAGTACTTGAAAGAAAAATAAAGAGGAAGGAAAAAAGACTCCTCACATGTGATAATGATAAAAGAGGCCAAGGCCCCAGTGCTGATGAGTGAATCGCCATGAGGCCGCTCTTCAAACCAGCCTTCGCCGAGGAAGGCCACACCGCACATGGCAAGGGAGGAAGTCGCTTATTTCTGTGTGACCGGGATCCCGATTTATAAAGTCAAGTCTACCTAGAGATCTCAAACCAATTATTTGTTAGAAAACCTAGCACAGAGCAAACAGCTACTGAGAGAAGATCTTAGATTCATGTTTCGGCTCTCTCATTAAAAATAAATGTCTGCATTGCTTCCCAGGATCTGGGGAAGGCATCCACTTCCTGCAGGCGGAAGAGAAAGCGCCGTGAGTCCAGCAGAACCGCAGAAGGCAGACTCAGGCTTAATTGGATTACCTCTAATTAGGTGACTCTAATGAGAATTGAAGAACACTGACGACATACACAGTGAGCAGGAATGGGAACAATCATTGCTGGAGACTCAGCTGAAGATGAGGCTTCTCGTTCCCTGGTGCTTCGTTAGCGAAAGTTTGTCCCTCCTTCCACCCCTCCACAGGGGTTGGGGATCCTGGCCACACTCACCTGCTGTGTGACTGGGGCGGCTGTTCAGCCCTCAGGGTGGCATTTCCTCCTCAGCAGGATAAAGGTGATTAAAATAACACTCACCCTACTGAGTTGTCACGAGGATTATGTGAGCTATCACAGAGCAAGTCCTTAGAATTGGCCTGGAACGCAGTGAGTATTGATGAAACTTAGAATCTTAGCTGCTATTATTATTAACTTACAAGCCTCTCCATCATTTATTTATTCGAAGAGTATTTATTAAGTATTTCGATGTTCCCGATTCTGGGGTAGGCAATGCTGGTGATACTGTCTTGGACTCAATGACTACCTTCTACCTTTGAAAGCAAGGCTCCATTGATTCCAGGCCCTGTGTGCTCACCTGTTCCCACCTCTCCCTCCTCTCCCGGCTTTGCCAGCACTGGCTTCCTCCAGCCTCTCAGACCAGCCATGCTCTGCCTGTCCCTCACAGGACCTTTGCACAGGGCAACCCCTCAGCCCAGGGTGCCCCAGGAGGGCAGAGCCAATATCTGTTTCTGTTTGTTCTTGAACTAACAGCACCTAACACAGGGGCCAGTTTATACTAGGTACACAACTAATATTCGTTGAGTAATTAATAAATAAATGAATTAAAGGTTAAAAATAATATATCTAAGAGAGTGGATAAGAGTAGCCAATAGTTATTTAGCGTTTGCTCTGTGCCAGAAACTGTTGTGAGCACTTTTCATATATTATCGCATAATAATTCCATCTTCGATGAAATGAAATAGAACAATCTAGAATGGAGTGCAGGTTAGGACAGTGGCATTAATTGGGATAGAATAAAATTGAATAGGAACAGGATTCAAATGACCTATTCTGCATGGACTTCAGGACAGTTAGGAAATGAGTCTTCATGGAACCCTTGCCTGTGGGTCTTGATCAGAGCTGCCATTAGAGCAGAGTAGGATGGGGGAGGGTGGGAGGGGGTGACAACATGTCAATGAATGTCAGTTTTCTGTGAATACTGGATGGCTTAGCATGAAACTGGAATGAAGACTGTGCTTCTGAAATGTTAAACATTGTTTAATAATTTGACACTGTGTGACGAGAGGCTTTTGTCAACACCGAGCATGCAGCACTCCAGCTGGCTAAGAAATGAGCAGGGGCGGTTTCGAAAAATTCACCAGTTCTCTCGGGGAAGGCCAACTAATCTGATTTTAATACTTCACACAATGCTTTGGAATTGCGGCTCATTCACTTTGAAATGTGCTTACGTGAATTAACTAGGTAGACTCTCCCAAAGGAGACGCAGCCTCCTCCATAAATACCACACGCTTATTTATCAGAATATAGAGTGCCTTCCAGGAGGGACTGCAAAGGATTTATAACGATCAGAATCATTTGTTGGGGGCAAGCCTACTACCTGCTGGCATGAGCAGGACCTTACCCGGGATACCTTCCTCAGTGTGAAAAGGTGCCTTCTGAACTGGTGCTGCTCACACTGCACTGTGTTGGAGTGCTGTGCCCAGACACCAATGTCCAGCGTGCAGCAGGGCTAGCCTGCGGCCCTCTGGCCAGGGAACCTGTGCTTATTCTCCAGTTCTGTTTTGCTGGCTCCTAAGTTGATGCTAGTACTGTCAGTGTTCCAGAATAAAGGAGTCTGTAGCCTCCCATAGAAGACCAGAGCCATTTCCAAGGTGACTAGTTTACCCTAAAGGCCCTTTCCCCAAAGGCCAAAGATGGAGTTGACAGGCTCAGAGTTCAGAAAACGGAGGTGGAGTCTGTCTTGGAGGTGGGGTAGAGACACTTCATTTCAGCCTTCACATTCAGCAACAGCTTCATGTGCTCTCTGTAAAGGTTCTATGTGCAGACCTTGCTGAAAGGATACCCCAGAAGATTCCTGAGGAAGCCTTCACTGCCCCGCTGTAATTGTTAAATGTAAACATTTCCATGCACCACCGTACTGTTAATTGGTCTGGCATGGTTTTACTTTTTATCATACAAGAAACCTTACAAGGTAGAAATGGCTCGTACTTCTCTGCTCGTGTGAATGATAGAAGAAAGCAGAAAATTTACAAACACGGGTCTGGCCATTGTAGCAAAGTGATCTGAACAAGATAGAGGGAGTACTGACACAGGATGAGAGGAAGAAATAATGAATCAACTAAAAAAATTCAGTGCCCACTATGTGCCATGTCCTAAAGAAGGCCCAGTTTCGCAAGCATGACTGAACCTGGTCTCCAGAGTCTTTAAGATGTTTGATATGTTTCACATTTACTATATTCCTTATGTCAAATCCCAGGGGGAATAGAGATTATTAGACCCCCCTCTTTTCATTTGTGTAGAGTGGGAAAGTAAGACATGGATGTGAGAATTGCCAGCAGCATCGCTTCTGCCCTGCCAAAGGGGTCAGAAAGACCGAGGGACAGGAGTCCCCAGGAGGAAGAGTGGGGCGGGGAGGGCAGGAGCCAGCAGCAGTCCGCAGGGAATGCAGCAGTAAGCTGGTTAAGGAGGATTTGGGAGATGTCCCACGGGTAAAGGGTTCGGAGCTACTAAGGGTTGTTCATATGAAAACAACAGCAATGATAAAGAATAAAAACAAAAAACAAAAACTAGATCCCAGAACACCAGAACCCTGATAGGGATGAAACAAGCAGACTTGAGTAAGTAGAAAATCACTTCAGTGACTGAGACTGAAATTTCCTGGAAAAGCCACAGTACGTGGGTGCTGAGAGCAGAGACTCATTCTAATCAAATTCCGTGTCTGAAACAACACAGGGTGAACCAGGTAAAACAAGCTCTTCATGTACATCAAGAGTAGGGCAAAGAGAAAGGCGGGGACAAACATTTGTGAAGCAGCGACTTGGTGGCAGCTCTTTTTCTCTGAAACTCAAGTCTTCCAAATCAGGTTCTGCAGGTGACGCCCACTTTACAGAGGCAGGACCTGGAACTCAGCATTTCCATAACTTGCTCAAATTCACAAAGTGATAAAGCAAGGATCCATGGCCATGACACTCGAGCTTCTTCCTAAACATGCTGCTGCCCACTAGAACTATGATGGTGTGAGAAGACTCACAAGCTCTGATGAGAAAGACAGAGGTGAGAGACGAAGAGGGTCTTGGTGGCGTGGGACGCCCCGACTGACAGCCTGTTAATGAGCGCTGTCAGCACAGAGCTCTCAGCCACTCTGTGTTCAGTGTTAAGCCAAGGGAAACCTGTGGGAATAAAGCTGTGCACAGAATGTGTGCTGTGGGTATACTTAGCAAGGACGATCTGCAGGACACTGGGCCTTGAAAGCTACATAGGGTCTGGATATGTGTTGAAAGGAAGAGGGCTGTCTATGGGGTGGGAGGCCGAGAGTGAGCACCTGATGGAGGGATGATTGTAGTACGTATGGCCTGTTCCTACTCAAGGGTAAAGACACAGACATTTCAAAATACCACTTTCTTCCTGATAATAGAAGTAACATATGTTCACTGCAGAAGTCCGTGGAAAGACAGATAAGAATACCAAAAAACTGAAGTTATCAGTTTTTGTGTCTATCCTATCAGGCTTTGTTCTGTGAACTTTGAAAGCACACACATACCCCACACATTTATGGTCAGGTTCTATATCCAATCCCATGTCCTGCTTTGCTCCTAGAACCTGTCTATTTGGAAGATAAGAACTGTGGCTGTCTAGGATGGAGAGGTGAGTTCTCCACAGCTTCCTTGGGTTCCTCTTGGTACCCACGGGCCCTAGTAACCATGTTTCCTTTCCATGATGTATCTGCCCTTGCTAGGTGTGATGTATGAAGAACAAAAGGAAGCATCTACTTTCCTTTTGGTATAAGGGACCTGAAATGCCTGCACCCCTACCACGTTTTAAACATGGCAACTAAAGGATTTTAGAAGACATTATCTAGAGGTAATAGAGTTTAAGGGGCCCTGTGTCAGGTTTCTGAAAGTATTAAGAGATGTGATTTCTAATTCAGCTCCTTGTTGGAGATAAGCATGATCAGGCTATTAATATACAAATGGAGCCCTTTCTGACCCTGTCTGGTGTGGTGACAGCTTGAATTCATTTACAGGATCTTCAGCGGAGTGGAAGCTTCCTGGTGATTAGCACTCAAGATGGGAGAGAGAGAGAACTTCACCACCGTGTGTGTCAGTGTGTGTGTGTCTTGACAGCTAGCTCCATTATACCCTCCAGGGAGAAGCAAACGATCATGCAGAGCTCACTTCTCGTATGACATGCAGGGCATGGAACAATTTCTGTGGGGTGTTTTACTTTACATTTACAATAACAGTAAGTAAAGAATAATTGTCAGCTTTTTCTACCTGAAGAGACAGAGAGGTAGAACATTTTGCCCAAGATGACACAGCTAAAAAAAATGGTGGGGTTGGGGTGGGGACTCAGATCAGATTGGATCTAAAGTCAATTTTCTTTTCACTACATACCTCTACCCACCTCCACCCTCCACTCCTGCACTAATTCAATTAGAAAAGATGCCTCCTCCCTGTCTCATCCCACGATAGCCCTGGAGAGTCATCAGCCATGTTCACAATTTAAACAAAGTGTAATGGAATAAATGTTTGTGTAACTCCTAAATTTTTATATTGAAGTCCTAGCCCCCAGTATAATGGTATTTGGAAGTGGGGTTTTGGGGGAGGTGATTTTATTCAGAGGAGATTATGAAGGTGGGGTCCTAGGATGGGATCAGTGTCCAGGTGAGAAGAGGAAGACAGAGGAGAGCTCACTCTCCCCACCACGTGAGCACACAACATGCAGACCGGTGTCTGCAAGCCAGGAAGCCCTGGCCGGGAGCTGAATCAACTGGCATCTTGATGTTGGACTTTGCATCCTCTAGAACCATGAGAAATTAATCCCTGTCCTTTAAGCCACTCAAGCTACTGTATTTTATTATGGCTGTCTAAACTGTCTAAGACACAGGGATTCAGATCCCCACCATCATCAAAGGATTCCATTTGAAACTGAATCCAGCATTTGTGATTATCGGTGATGAGGAAAGAAACACGAAGGGCTTTTATGTTAGCCACAGTTATCAGAAAATTCAAAGAAATGACGTTTCATGTGGTTACAGCCAGGAGCGGTTTCATCTTCCTACTGTGAATTTCTGAGATAACGGCATAGTTCACACAAACCCTTTTCTGAGGATATACTGTCTCATTTAATCCATGTGACCACCCTAATGAGTGTGTTTTCTGGTTGCCATTTCAAAGACAAAGGAAAGGAGACACAAAGAAAAAAGCAGCTTGCTTAAATTCAGAGAAAAAGTGGCACTGCTATGGACTTCATTTCCCCAGGATTCTGGATTTTTTAAGTACCAAAGTGGCAGGCCCTTCCCTATGAATGGTGAAGGGAAGGTATCTTCATGTGTCTGGCCAATAGGTTGATATTGGGACGGTGCCTACCTCTTCCAGGGCCTCTGAGTTACTGGAGCCAGGTAATGACCACCAAGGGGCAAGCTGGGACAACACCAAATGGTCCCCTCAAATTTGGTCCCTGTAAACTTGGTCCCTTCAAATGTGTTCTACAGACTTCTTCAGAAGCCACTATCACTTCCTTGGTACCAAGTGACCTTCAGCTAGATACATTTGGAAAATAAGTATTTTGTAAACTATAGAGACTTTTGTA
The DNA here is from genome assembly GCA_963574575.1 of Galagoides demidoff. Lineage (NCBI taxonomy): Eukaryota > Metazoa > Chordata > Mammalia > Primates > Galagidae > Galagoides > Galagoides demidoff. Next base: position 4,797 of record CAUYQV010090931.1, on the reverse strand, counting down.
TTTGAAGAATGTTATTGTAATTGGAAAAACCCTGGAAGGATTATAGATCATTCTTCTTTTACAAGTGAAAAATGTCCAAGAAGGTTAATGACCTATCAAAGATGACAAGGCTGGGTAGTGACAGAGCTAGACTAGGGCTTGACCTATCCACTGGATTCGGGCCAAGGAAACATTAATTGATCACCAACTGTGTACTCCCACACCTTGTTAGGCACACTGGACAGGAGAAGATGCAAGTCCCTGAATGGGACAGACCACATCTTGGCCTTCTCTGGTTTTCCAAACAAGCATAGTGGTATGCTTGACACAAAATAAGCACTTAAGACATATTTACTAAATGCATCTAATGGTTGAACCATAATGTCCATGCTCTTGTTGTTTCTTGTGAATAGTTAGAACTTGAACTGCCTACCTGAAATTTGCATTTACCCAAGAAGGCCTTGTTTTCCTATTATCATTGATCCTATACTGGTAGGTTCCAGAAAGCGTATACACATTTTAAGAGATGTTTTCTGTGCATTACTTTTCAAAGTTGAATTGAATTATGGTATCAATGTGTACTATGACATTCACTCAAAAGATGGTGTTAGCTAAATGAATGCTGGCATCACCAGGTGATAAACTAGAGAGTCAGAGAAATGGCAGAAGCACAGTTGTCATTCAAGACCATTTCAGAGTGGTATTTGAAATTGGAGAACGTTGTGGAAGTACGACAGTGGAGGTGTGATATGCAACAGAACCTCCAACACGCCTAACAACTGCACACATCCATGGTAAATCTGAGACAGGTGGTGCCGTGTGTGATATTCACAAGGGAAGATCCGAGAAGTCTTGCACAGCAACAAGTCCTGCTTTTTCTGTTTTGGTGCTGGAACAGTTTACTCGCTTACCACAGAAGTCTAACAATGTGCACTTGAGACAGGAGTTAGTAGAACAAGCATGTAACATATTCTTAAAGCAGCAAATGGAAAGTTTGCATCCCAAGATTGTCAAATGCACCCAGAAGTGAGAGCTTATTGTCATGAGAATTTGCCAGGAGAATGGATAGAATGGAAGGTGCAGCTGAGTTTCCCCATGTTCTCCTGACTTAACACCCCTTGACTTCTATGGATGAGGGACCTTCAAGGCTGTGGTATACGGTAGAAAACCGTCACCCCTGGCGGTACTTTGGGAAGAAACTGAAACAGCATGTGCACCAAGACAAGTGGACACTTTGACCAAGATAAGTGGACACTTTAACCAAGACAAGTGGACACTTTGGTTAGAATTGTTCAAACTTGAGTTCACTGTAATCAGAAGTGTCAGGACACTGACGATAACCACTTGGATGAGCACCTCTGTAATTACAGAAGTCAAATGTGACTTGTATTCACCTTTTTTATTGGTATACATTGAACATTACAATTGTAACACTGTTTTTTTCCTTTCTTGAAATGTGTATACATTTTTGGGCAGCCTCTATATTTACATGCATCCCCAACAATATTATATACTTTGCAAAGACAGAGACCTCGACCCTGCTCTTGCCTACCAAGCTGTTTGCAGAACAGAATCTGAGAACTCAGAAGTGGCTGGTGACCACCAGCCCTGCACTGTATCTCTGGGGCTAACACACCTTAGGCTCATGCCAGAATGCTGCCCTTATTTGGAAACCTGAGCCTACTAGTTCCGCACTGGGCCCACGCTGTCCCTTACTACGCGCCACCTTTCCTAATCCCCATGCCTACTGCCTGGTCTACCCAAGTGGAATCTGCTACCTGCTCTGCACACCTGCCTCTTTCCCCTCACCAGACAATAGGCCACAGTGAGGGTGAGGGCACGTGTTCTATGCCTCCAACCACTCCGACCGTAGATCCAGGTTTCGCACGTGGCAGGTATCCAATAAACTTGTGTTAAACACAGAAAACATTTTAGCTGCACATGTTTGGCTTGTTGTCAGCCAAGGTTTACTGGCCTTTGAGAGTAAATGCTTTGAAGACCATATTTTTCAAAGAGCTCCTACGCAAACCCAGAATTAATAAGCATCTAAATTACAAATCTCACCATGTAGAACAAATTGGATTTCTTTTCATTAATAGCAAGGAAGCAGAAAACAAGCCCAATCCCAAGGGAGCCAAATGAACACAGTTATTTTTTTCTCTCTCATTCTTTTTTTCCCAACCATAAACCCATCTTTATTCAATTATGTAGCTCATAGATAGGGCCCCTGAATGTCAGCACAGTTAACAAGTGATCTCCAGTGTCACAGCCCTTTTGACAGCTCACCCAGCCTTGCAATAATAGAGTCACAGTTCTAGTTCTGAAATTATTTTTTTTCCTTTTTAAGGAAAATAAAAAACAATAACAAAAACTAGCAAAACCCAGCCAAGCCTCAAATGATCACACTGTTCCGCTGATGTGGGACTCGTGGCTTTTTAATTAAATAAATGTGAATGTTGTTCCATATAATAGCATAGAAGCCATGGAAAGTCCAATTCATGCAGAGAACAATTTTATATTTACCTCCTTAAAAATGCATTTGCTATAAACGGGAGCCTGAAGTTTTTGTACAAATTTTGACTCTTCTCAAAAAAGATAAGATACTGTAAGGGTTTGAGGAAATGCCCCCTCTGTCCCGAGGCTGCTCTTACACATTTCTCACTTGCCTGACAGATATCTGGGTAAGGAGGGAAGAGCGGTGGTTGACGGACTCACCGCCTCCAGGAAGAGCACCTGGCCTCCCTACCCGCACAGCTGAGCCCCTAAGCCTGGTGAGTTATCCAGACAGTCCTTGAGCTTCTTTTCTCTAAAACAGAAATGGTCAAAATGCAGTCCAAGGACTCCTGCAAGTTCCCTGTGACCCCCCCAGGGGGGAAAGATCCAAGAAGTCAAAATTATTTTCATAATTCCATGAAGATGATGTTTGTTGTTTTCACTCTTATTTTCTCATGAATGTAGAGTGAAGTTTTAGGAAAGGAGCATGGGTTATAAAATTACAACGTAGCAAGTGGAAAAGCAGAAACAAGCATCCTGCTGTCTTGTTTTAAGCTTCACAGTAAAGATATTTGCAATAATGGAAAGCAGTATTACTCTTCTCACTTGATACACTGTTTCAGAAAATAGAGTTGTTACTTGTGTTAACATGCAATGGCTTGTTATGATTACTTTTTACAACGGATTAAATATTTTTTTAAATACCAGGTTTAATTTCTAATAAGATTAAGTATAGATGTAACATTATGATGGTTAAGTTTGTATGTCAGCTTGATCGGGCCATAGGGTATCCAGGGTAAGCATTATTTCTGGGTGTGTCAGTGAGGTGTTCTGAAAGAGACGAGCATTTGGATCAGGGAGCACAGAAAGGCAGACCACCCTCCCCAACAGGTGGGCATCACGCTTTCTGCCGAGAGCCTAAAGAGAAAAAAGAAGGCTGAAGAAGTAGGAATTCACGCTGCGCTCCCTGCCCACCTGCTGAAGCTGGGATACCAGTCCTCTCCTGCCTTTGGATTGAGATTTATACCATCGGCACCTCTAGTTCTCAAGTCTTTGGAGTTGGACTGAAGTCGCGCCACCAGGGTTTCTGGGTCTCTAGGTCACAGATGTAGGGACTTCTCAGTCTCTGTCATCGTGTGAGGCAATTCCTTACAATAAACTTTTTCATTTATCTATTTATGTAATATAAATATATGTATACACATAAGTGTATAATAAAACATGCATATAAGCATATTTAATAAATATATATTATATAGAAGCATTTGCATATTTACATATTTCCATCTCCAAGACATCTTCTCTGGGGAACTACCTCAGAACCCCTGACCCCAAGAAAATCCCGTACTGGCCTCTATAACAGCTCCGAGTACATAGTACTATATTCAGAGACCTCTGTGCCTGTATTTCCCAATGCCAACTCTATGAGGCAAGGATAAGTGGTTTTCATTCCTGCATTCTCAAGGCTGAAGAGACGGTTTGGCACCCAGAGTGAATTTAGTAAATGCTCAGGGAAGAAAGAGAGGTGAGAAGGAAGTGAGGCAGGCAGGAGAACAGAGTCTTGTGGGAAGTTGGGTTGAAGGGTCCGCAAAGCTCACAATCACAGTTATTCACTGGGACCCTAGTCTCTGCCCAGCCCTGAGTCAAGGTCTTGTCTTACCCATTACTATGCATAAAGATCTCTTAAGCTAATTTTTAAAGCGAAGATTTGGGACCCTCTCCTCAGAGATAACTAAACAGCAAATCTTGCTCCTGTGGGGTGTGGGGGGATGACTGAATTCTGGGAAATGGTTCCCCCTGAGGAAGACGAGAGCTGTAGTTTTCTGACCAACAAAAGAAAACATTTTCAGATTGTTCGCAATTTGGAAGTGGTTGTTTTTTATCAAAAAGCAAGGCTGTACACATGTGGCATTCCCCCTAAGCATTCAATAAAAACATTAGTATTCTAGAAGGGGAAAAAAGAAAACCTTCACCATGAGTTCCAGCATGCAAGTCGGTGTAATTCATTCCAACTTCTAGAATTGCACATGTCCATGCAACCCAAATCAAGGGCAAACACACCAGCACGATAGAATGTACCCAACAAAGAAACGACATTTAGCCTGAACTTCAGGCAATGGTTGGCAGAGATTGAGAGCTTTGCAAGTCCTTTTCCAGCCTATAGAAGAGCAGCCTTATGGATTCTGGTTATTAAACCTTTGTCAGAGACATAACCTGCAAATATCTTCTCCCATTCTGATGGCTGTCTGCTTGCTTTACTTACTGTGTTCTTGGCTGTGCAGAAGCTCTTTAGTTTGATCAGGTCCCAATAGTGTATTTTTGATG
>CAUYQV010090928.1:0-62040 GCA_963574575.1 Galagoides demidoff | reverse complement strand
CCTCTGACTGCAGGACACTTGCTGCAATAGCGAGTGGTTCTGGGCCTGCCCAGAGCAGGAGCCTGCTGCTCGTGGGGTGTGCGACTCTAGCAAACAGTTCTGGGGCCCGCCCGGCTCCATGAGGGCAAAGGGACCCACTCGGCAACTGGGTTAGTCTGGGAAGGTTAATACCTCCTTCCCCACCTTACGCCCAGTCACTCGTGATCTCCCAGGTCCGTGACCCGGTTTACTCCAGTAGGCCACTGCTATAACTTGTTTTTAAAGATATAAATCTTATTTTTAAGATTCTAAGAACTGTACCACAGAACAGTGCATTCAAGGTGTGTCTCCAGGAAATAAAAGCAACTAATTAGAAACATAAAAAATGCAGAAAACAATGTTATTTAGTACTCATGTTATCAAAAAGTTCGTGGGATTTCATTTCTTAACAATACCAATTATTTGGCATTCCTTGAGAGAGAATCTCAAATAACCTGATTTTAGCCGAAAACATTGTTAAAGTTTTTTCTTACTAGTTTTATCAATTTTATTCTTGACCTTACGAATTAAGAACAAGATTTTATGTTCTGTTTCTGTTATTCCCTTGACAACAGTGTTCCAAAGAAGCATCTAACAAAAAGTTATTTAATTTTTTTTTTTTTTTGAGACAGAGCCTCAAGCTGTCCCCCTGGGTAGAGTGCTGTGGCATAACAGCTCACAGCAACCTCCAACTCCTGGGCTCAAGTGAGTCTCCTGCCTCAACCTCCCAAGTAGCTGGGACCACAGGTGCCTGCCACAATGCCCAGCTATTTTTTTGGTTGCAGCCATCATTGTTTGGTGGGCCTGGGCTGGATTCAAACCCTCCACCTTAGATGTATGTGGCTGGCGCCTTAGCCACTTGAGCCACAGGTGCCGAGCCCAAAAGTTATTTAATTTTAAAATAATTAGTAGTTCAGGTCAGCTATCAGTTTGATTCATATTAAGAATATTGAGAACTGGCTCAGCTCTCAAGTAGAGGATGGATCATCTTTAGAATCCACACACACACACATATACCAAAAATTTCAATTTAAAAAATGCATTTGTAGTAATTGTTTTACCCACTGTAATTTGTTTTGAGATTCAAGAATCTTAAATTTTCAGATAACAACATGTCATCCTTGGGCTCTCTGGCTCAGAACTAGCTGAATGTTTTTAACCAGAGCTTATACTACACACCCATGTGTCCACACACACATACACCGTGGTGCTTTAGTAGTGTTGGGGGGCTGATGTGGGAGAGAGGCACTCAGCGGGACTGGGAGGATGGGTGAGGTGTGTTTGTAGCCTCACTCCAGTGAGCAATGGGTGCATCCAGGAGTGCGGGGCAGGGCCACAGGACCTGCATCTGGAAGCTCAGTCCAGCTGCAGGCCTGCTCCTGGGCAGGATGCTCTCTCTGGTCTGTAGGGTTTCACTAGCTCCTGCCTTCACCTGACTCAGTCTAGCCAGACCTTAGTCCTAGAAGCCACCCCCCCAGCTGACCATGGTGCTCCTTGAACATCTTCCTCAACCCTTACCTCAGTCTCCACGGGACCCCACAAGTGACAGCTTTCTGACTGCCAGGCTCTGTTCATACCTGAGTTCATTGATGACCTCATACAGAAAGGCTGGCTGTGACAGAAGACAAAACAAACACTTCTTCCTGGTGGACAGAGGTGGGGAGGAAGGCAGGGGAGGGAGATGAAAGGTTTGTAGTTTTGTGACAGAAACTAGAGGGCATTTCCCTCCAATAGCCTTGGTGTTCTCTGAGATCCAGGCAGGGGTTGGATGAGCACAGAGCCATGAAGTGGTCCTTGCAGAGAGTGAGAGAATGACCTAGGGAAGCATGAGATGACAGATAAGCAGGTGGAAGGCCTCGCTGGGGCTGGGGGTCAACAACTTAGTGCTGTTTGGATGCTTCCACAGCATTCACCTGGCTGCTCTGGTACAGGAGTGGAGGAAAGAGGTAGCTGATTCACCTGGGAATGGGGTATACCTAGGGTCAGGGGAATATAAGGTCGGAGGAATAAGGACAAAGAATGTGTTTATAAGACTGATCCTGAAGGAGGACCCTGAGTTTAAAATGGCTGTGGAGATGATAAAGATGGGTGGACCAGAGGGCGTGAAAGGGCAGGAGGAGGACTGGGCTCTGCATGAGGGCAGAACTGGGCTCTGGAAAGAGGAAGGACAGAAGGTGTGGCTGGAGAGTGGTCATCTACTGTGGTAGATGCTGCTCTGTGATGTGATTCTGGACTTTGCCTTGGGCTGGAATGATGGTGACAACACCTATAAAAATTTCCATTTATATGCAATTACCTTTTCTAGTCACTGCATTAGATGTTTTACAATCACTTATTTTCCTTGAACCAATTCTGAAAGGGAGGAATGACTGCCCCTTTTAGAGATGATTCCTACTGCTCTGGGGGACCTAGAGCCCACCTTCACACAGTTAGAAGCAGGGCAGGATGCCACACTGGGGTGTCTATATCCACAGCAGGCCAAGAAATCACTGATCAAAGGCCTTGTTGCTCATGAAGAATGAAAATACATACACAAAAAGAAACGCCCCCGATCTCATATCCATGTTTGTTTTGGCTTCCTTTTCTCGTAACTTTTGACCAACCATGTTTGAATAAGGCCAATGGCTGAGCTGGAGTGCCCAGCTGTGTCCTCTCTCAGGACAGCATGGTGAATGGAGAGTGTGTCCAAGCTGGGGGCATTGCTGTTTTTGCATCTCACCACAAAATGACCTGACGGAGAACTGAACTGAGCTCTGGCCACACAGGTCCTTTAGATGAAGCAAACAGGTGCATTTTCTGGACAGATGGTCCTGGAAGTTAAGTGGTACTTAGGGAGCAACAGATTTGGGAGAAAGGCATCCACTGCTTTGAGACAGTTTCTTGTGGTGTTAAATACACATTTACCTAGCAATACTACTCTTAGAAGACACGACAACACGTTCACACAAAAACCTGAATGCAAATATTTTATAGATGCCCCACATTGGAAACAACTCAAATTTTCTTCAACTAGTGAGTTAATAAGCTGGTGTATTCATACAACAGAACACCACTCCATAATGGAAAGGAAAGAACTATTGATACATGGTATATGCAACAACACGGATGGATATCAGATGCGTTTTGCTAAGTGAAAGAAACCAGACACAAAAGGCTCTGTGATGTATTTGTTCCATTTGTATGACATTCTGGAAAAAACAAAACTATAGGGGACAAAGTCAATGTTTGTTGAGGATGAGGGAAGAAGTTGACTATACAGGGTTAACTGTGGCAAAGTTTCTTACCTTTGCTCAGTTGCATCACTTATGAAATAGGATTAATAAAAATAACTCCCTGATAAGATGAGATAATACAAAGTGCTTAGAATAGTGCTGGACAAGTAGTAATTAGCTCACATAGTTACTATCACTTCAAAGTGATTAAAGACTAAATGAGCTATAAGCCGGGCCCTGAATACATGGCCACAGCCCACGCCCTCTGTGTCTGTTAAGGCCGCTGCATTCTCAGATGTAAACTCTGGTGTCAGTATTGATGCATCTTCATCCTTTTTTCCTAGATTCTCCCTTGATTAAACTTCATCCTTCCTACCTTTTCCATAGCATTTAGTTAAGTGCATGGTGCTATCTTCCTCTGTAAGCAGGCTATTAAAATATAGGACTAGGTCCATCAGCAAGGTATCTGTCTCAACCCCTAAGCCATCTGTCAGCAGAAGAGGCCCTCCAGACTGCTTCCCAGGGAGGAGCTACCCTCCCTCCCACTGCACTAGAATGCTATTTTTTGCCTATGCGGAGCTGTGGAGAAGAAAATGAGGGAGCTAACTGGAAATCAATTTTTAATATGTTACATTCTTTCAAAAATGACTCTTCAAATTACCTCTTAAGAAACAGTAATGCCTCCCCTACTGTTTCTATATGAACAATTACTTAGAACCTCAAATTCAGTGCATGTAATGAAAAAGAAAACATGATATCCCTCTCCAACAATTCTTTGTTTTTTCCAAGCCTCTTTTAATGTTGCCAATGAAAGAGGTTCTAAGTTTTAGATGATCATGAAAGCAGCTCGTTTCAAAAGCAGTTGAGAAAACATACAGATAATACAGCTCTAATTTAGACAACATTGGGGACAGTATTTTTTTGAACCTGTTTCTAAAACCGTGACACCAATAAAAGTATCATAAAGCATTTTTTGCTCTAGATATTGGCTCAGTTTTTCTTATATAGCAGTCCTTAATAGACTGGCTTGAAAATTGCTTCATTGCCCCTCCTCTGTTAGGTCTGCAGTCCCCAAACCCTGAGCTATGCACCTGTATCAGCCCATGGCCTATTAGGAACTGGGTCACACAGCTGGAGGTGAGAGGCAGGTGAAGAGTGAAGCTTCATCTGTATTTGTAGCTGCTCTCCATTGCTTTCATCACCAGCTGACCTCCATGTCCCATCAGATCAGCAGTGCCATTAGATGCTCATAGGAGCTCAAAGCCTACTGCAAACTGCATGTGAGGGATCTGGGTCGTGCGTTCCTTATGAGAATCCATCCCCTGATGATCTGAGGTGGAGCTGTGGCGGTGATGCTAGTGCTGGGGAGTGGCTGCACGTAGTGCTATTAGCAGAGATGTCTGACTGCGCAGAGACCATACTAAAGGGTCAACAGCCTGCAGACCCACGTCAAAGTGAGTGACAGTGAAGCCCTATCTGCATTATGGCAAGTTGTAGAATTATTTCATTATACACTACAATATAAGGATAGAAATAAAGGCAACAATAGATGTAATGCATTTAAATTATTCCCAAACCACCCCCCACCCCTCAACCTCAGGTCACTAGAATGCTATAAAGTAAAAACTGTCTTCTATGAAACCAGTCTCTGGCGCCAAAACGGTTAGGGACTGCTGTACCAAGTGAGGAAATGTTTTAATTGAAATGGAGAATGCCGAGTGCTTTTATAATTTTGATACTTGCTCTGAAAGGTGATTTTTCACTGCAATCGACTTTGCGAATGTACAATTCCAATAGGGGTAGCAGGAAGTTGGGAAACCGAAGTTTAGAAAGGGAGATCTCAAAACTAACAATTTTCTCTACTGAGAGTAACAGGAGACAATTTACTTGAAGTAAAGTGGTTAAAGAAAAGGCAACTATATCTTTCAAAACATGAAAGACCACTTCCAGAAAGCCGGAGGAACTGGAGGATTCTTTTGTGGGTAAGTATAGAAAGTGCATTCTCGCTGGCAGAGGCAATAGCTGGCAGTCTGTGGATTTATTTATACAATGCTGTAGGAAATGCCATTAAAGTTGTTAGGAGGCTTTAAAGAAAATCGGAAAACTTTGGACCACCCCTGCCTTAAAGCATTTTTGGTGTTTTTATGTTACAATAATAACAGTGTTTGGGGAAGTTGTAAATTAGAGATCTCAGCAATTTGTTTGTTTCCACAAGCTCTGTTAATATATCTCAAATAGGAGTGCAAGCTTCAAATCTGTAGAAGAGGAATTTTTTAATAGAATGTTTAGTGATTTTATGTGAAAGATGGCAAAATCTAAGTCGCAAGGAATGCAGTCAGACTAATGATATTGGCAACAGAGCAAAGCTATAGCAGCGGACCCGGAGTCAGCCAGCCACCTGGCCCTGCTTGGCCAGCCCTGGGAGGTTCTGGGAGCCAACACTTCCATTCTACTTGGTGCTGCTCCTCAACTGACAAGAAGGCAGCTTGGCAGTTGTATCTTTTTGTTAGGACTTGGAAATAGAACAATAAAAATAAATATTTTACATTTTCTCTGTAGTGGTCTTGCATTTTAAAAATACTTTTACGGCTCGGCGCCTGTGGCTCAATCGGCTAAGGCGCCAGCCACGTACACCTAAGGTAGCGGGTTCGAATCCCCAGCCCGGGCCCACCAAACAACAATGATGGCTGCAACCAAAAAATGGCCGGGCGTTGTGGCAGGCGCCTGTGGTCCCAGCTACTTGGGAGGCGGAGGCAGGAGACTCCCTTGAGCCCAGGAGTTGGAGGTTGCTATGAGCTGTGATGCCATAGCACTCTACCCAGGGGGATAGCTTGAGGCTCCATCTCAAAAAAATAAAATAAAATAAAAATACTTTTACACAAATTTGGAAATCCCAGATGGCTTGGACTGAAAAGGACAGACCATGAGACTGCAGAGAAGGCTGCTCATTCTTCTGCCCCCTCTGAACCAATGTTTAACATGCACTCATTTTTAAATGCCAGTGTGGGTCAGAGTTGCCGGGCGAATTGTTACAGGCACATTCCTGGGCACTCTTCTTTACAGACTGAGTTAGTAGGTCAGGGTAAAGCCCAGGCATCTGCAATTTTAACATTGTTTCCTAAATTAGTCCTGCTATAGGTGGCCTGGATTTGCAAGACTGCTTGCTATGACTGTATTCCGAGGCCATTATCAATCCTTTGGACCAACAATGACTGGGATTTCTATCGTCTCTAAATTTACTGAATTTAGTACAGTATATTTTGAATTAAGGAGGCATGCCTCATCTTGATTAAAGAACAAGTTTGTATGTTTCTTTCTATTATGGTAATAAAACAGGTGACTCTGAATGAATGCTTTCAAAAGAAAAAAACTTCAAGTTTACCTTGCATCTGGAGGTATAGTCACTAAAGGCTTAAATGCTTCTTATAAATCTCTGTATTTATGAAAATAAAATATGCAGTTAGTAACATATTTGCTGTACGTGGTTATTATATAAATCCAGACATCCTACATTATACAGATAATAATTAGGAGGATTAAAAAACCAAATCAAAAGAAATTTAATTTTTCCAAAACTATTGTGTTAAGTACAGTTATGGCTATTTTATTTTATCATTTATTTTTATTTTTATGGCTACTTTAAACAACCTTAAAACTGTTTTCAGGATGTTGCCTTTGAAGAAAAATTAAAATTTTAATTAACATTATAACAATAGATGCTTTTAGAATCGGGGGAAAAAATCAGGAAATCTGACAAAAAAGCAATAGCAGCAGAGGTCACTAGAATGCTACAAAGTTAAAATTCCCCTCAAGAAATGAGGCATTGATGAAATCCTCTAAAATTAATTTTCATAAGTTATAAGATGAAGGCTTGGTGGTTGTATGAAATCAGTTATAATTGCTAGGTTGGGCAAGCTATCTTCATCTTAGATCTGAAAAAAGCATTCTGTTACAGGTGGACATAACTCAGATACGAGAGACATGCCACAGGCTCATCACCTCCTTGTACCTGTCCAGTTACAAAACTGTAAGAAAAATGCTTACACTGTAAGCCTCTGACGCCCTAATAACAAGAGCCAGCCAGAGAGTCCCAATAATGAGCTGCACGTCTAAGAAAGATTTGTCTGTAAGGTCGCCTGCTCTTCAGACTGCCATAAAAAGAACTGCCTCCCTCCCTAAGGCTGCTGACAACTGTACAGATTAGAGCCAGCTTGTATTCCAAGTATAAGATAAACTTCCTGATCTGTTTGTTACATTTGGTCTTATGTGTTTGACCCAGGCCTCATTTTACCTATCAGTAATAAACTTTGCTCTTTAAGTATTCTTAAGTATAGTCTTACCAAATTAGTGATCAAAACCTACTGCATCCTGGGAAGCATAATTAATTTGCTTTGCTGAGGTTTCTATAGAGAAGACATTTTAAAAAATATCTCAGCATTATTATTACTACCAAATACCAGGTAATGTCAAATTTTAAATATATTTAAACTTTGCTCAGATAGTTCTTGTACAGCAGAATTTGGTAGGAAATATCTGTCTTGGTGTTATCTGATCACTTCCTAGCAGGCCATATGGATCCCACATTGACTTAGTTGTGTTTGGTTGATAAAGCCATAATAAATCAAATACATCACTCAATGAAATTTCTAAATCATATGGCATTAAAAGTGCCTCAAGAACTTTAGAGAACTCTACACATGATTTTAGCCAAACTAAGATCTAGCGATAGAACTTTAGAGAACGCTAAAAATTATTCCAATTTTATAGCCAATTACAGAGGGTATGTATTCTATCGAGCACATTATGGAAAGCAAAGACAAACTACTCAATTCCAAATTAAAATTTTCCTTGGTCCCTTCGTTTCTATCCAGGCTTTCCCTTGAACAGCCCACAAAGGCTCTGGGGTTTCAGACAGACTGGGTCTGCAGTGGTTCCCACCAACAGTCGCCTCCCCCCAACCCAGCATGATGGGCCTCAATCATGAAATGAGAATGTAAATAATGGTCCTACTTCAGAAAACAGTGTTATGATTGTACAGGGTGCATGTCCCAAGAATGGAATGGCGCTCAGAGAATCCACTGTGGAGAGATCTCCAGAAACTAGAGGGGGCGCCCTCTGGGTGGTTCCTAGAAGTCCTGAGACAATCCGAAAGCAGTGCGTGGGTTCTAGAAGGAGATGGTCTCTGAAGGTTGGAGACTTGGCCCTGTCTGCGCTCTTGGTTCAGTCTGTACCCCACAGGATTTCCAGGCGCTGACCTCCACTCTGCCAGCTGACTTTCGCCTAGATTCACTGCTGATTAACTCACCATCTTCTGACAGCCTCATGCTGGTATTTACAGAAAAATAGCACACGTCTTTTTAAGCAGCAACCTGGAGTACTAGATAATAATCATGGAATTTTATTTATTTATTTATTTTTGGCCAGGGCTGGGTTTGAACCCACCACCTCCGGCATATGGGGCCAGAACCCTACTCCTTTGAGCCACAGGCACTGCCCAATAATCATGGAATTTGTCAAAATAACTAAGTTCCCTCCCCAAATTTTCTCTGTAAAATTATTCAACATATCAGACCCCCAACTTCCTCATCTGTAAACAAATGAGATATTAATAGAATAAAATCTACCTCCCAGCATGGCAAAAATTAAACAGCATTCCAAATCACCCAGCACATAGTAGCCCTTTCTTCCCCCAAAGGGCTTTGCATTAGAGAGCAAATAGAAAGAGCATGATTCTGCTACCAGCCTCCATCTGACACTGGGCATCTCTCCGGCTCTGAATTTGTCAGCTGTTTTGGTTAAAAGTAAGAGACTGATACAAATTAACTCAATCAGGGGAGGTGGAGAGAAAGAATTATTACAAAAACATGGGGGTGACTTAGAAAACCAAAGAGCTGGAATGCAGCCAGGTCTTAGGAATAGGCCTGGAAACAGGGACTGGGATGTGCCAGGAAATCTAAGCTGTTTCTTCTCTGTGTCCTTTGTCCTTTCCCTTCTCTCTGCATCACTTTCATTTGTAACTACGTCCCGGTCCATATGACAAATAAGAGCGGTTCACAGCTCCCCTAAATTTACTCAGGCTGGGGCAGAAAGACCCTTTCCTGGAGCCTAATTCTAAATTTCCATGAAAGACTTTAGTTAGTCCAGCTTGGATTGGGTCCTGCATCTGGTCCACTCAGCCTCCAGGGGTGGGGCCAAATTAGGAAAATATGGCAGCTGCTTTTGTAACTAGGCTGGTAGAGAAAGCACAGGGCAGTCCCCAGAGAAGGGGAGCCGGTGTGCCAAACAATAAGTGATCTGCTGAGAGCAGTAAGCCATGTGCCTGCCCTTGAGGGGCTCACACTTTCAGGAGGGATTCAGACACAGGGACAGATGAAAGCCAGTCCTATTCAGACTAGGCCGTCACAGTGACACAACTCTGAGACACCCATATCACCAGCATTTGGTGAGAGAAGTTCCCAGAAGTTGCACCAACCACCACCCCAAAGCCATCCTAAGACCTGATGAGCTCATTAATCTTAATTATTATTGATGGCAGTGCCAGTCCATGTGCTTGTGTCACAGGACATTAGTTATCGCCAAGAATGATGAATCCCAGGATGTAGAACATGCTAAAAATATTAATCTAAAGTGAAAATGATTTTAATTGGATTTTGCCCTTGGGCTCATGTCAGCGGCCTGCTTTCAGTCAGAGTTGTCCAGTCAGCAAACCGGACCCCAGCCTTCCAAACTGAAACTGTGATTGGCTGGCAGGTTAATAGAAAGATTGGGAAATAAATAAGCTATTGATTAATCATGACGATCAGCTGGCTCCCAGCTTACCTCACCAACCCCGCCCACCTAGTTTTACAGCAAACTGGTTAGCAGATTATACAGTGATGGGTGGGGGAGGTTCTCCTTGGAGAAGTTTCCCAATGGCAGAAATATGTGACAAAATCTCATGTCCAACCTGGAAACTACCCAGGAATACAAAATGTTCTGTAGAAATTAAGTTACTCAGCCCACATACCTGCCAGGGGACATATTTATTAGACGCCAGCTCTGGGCAGGGGACCCAAGAACATGGTGTTACATTACATGAAGCCCCTCTGGTTAGGAGCTCACTCTGTAATGCAGTGGTTCTAGAGCATATGTGAGTCTAAGAATCACTTGCCAGGTGGCTTGATAAAAATGCAGATTCCTGGGCCCACCCTCTGAGATTCTGATTCAGAGAAGTATGCATTTTTGTTTGCAGTTTTTTTTTTTTTTTTGGCCAGGGCTGGGTTTGAACCTGCCACCTCCAGCATATGGGGCCACCGCCCTACCTTTTTGAGCCACAGGTGCTGCCCAGAAGTCTGCATTTTTAATGAGCCCTCCTCACCCTGGAAACTCTGATGTGGTTGGGAAATGTCATTTTAAGATACGTAGGCCTGCTTGGAAAGAAAGATCCACATAAGGAAAGTTAAGTCAGTGTTCCGGGTGCATGACTCGAAGCTTCTGCACAGTCCTGGGGAGGAAAGTGAGGTCAGGTGAAGCTAGAAGCCTTCAAAAAGCAAGTAGAGTATCCAAGGGGAATTTGAATGACAGTTTGCCCCCATGAAAAGTGATTTTGAACAGGCACTATTGTGTGCACCACAGGGTTCTCTGCCCCACAGGGATGCCCTGCAAGGGACTGGCAACCTGGCTGGGGAAACAACTTGTATAAATAACTTTGAGTTGCTTCCTTGATATCAAATGGCACCTCACCCCACACAAACACTTCACTGGCCATTGTCTTGTTGAACCAACAGTCAATGCTACAATGATGGTGCAGATGGAGAAACTGAGGCTTGAAGGGGTGGGGTGACTTTCCAGAGATCACACAACTGGTACATCTGGACAACAACACAAGTCCAGTGTCTACCTCATTGGGGAAAATAGCCCTTCCAAAGAAGATGGGATGGACTGGGGCATGGACAGGGTTGGATCGGGGGGTGTGAGGGTGATGAACGATTCAATCACAGCTAATGAGACACGCTGGGAAGGTCTCACTCAGGCAGTGAGGCTGAGCTCCTGGAAGACTTCGAGGATAGTGAGCTGAGTCTATGAAGAGAGATCTTTGCCTGGAAAGTGAGGAGGGAGACTCTTTTCAGGAATAAAAGAGAAAGGTGACCGAACGTCACAGGCCCAGGGTACAGGAGGCAGAGGAACCTCAGCCCGGCAGTGCCCATGTGGACCGTGTCTTTGACAAATGCGGTACCCACCTGGACCCCTCCACAGCCTCCCCCCACCCAACTCCCTGCTCCCCTCTTCCCCATCCCATCCGTTCTTCACCCAGCAGCTAAAGACAGTGTTCAAACCAGAAATGGGATGTGTCACTTTGCAGTGCAAACCCTCTACTGGCTTCTAAATACACTTGGTCAAATCAGCTCCATATTGTGGGTTACCAGCCCTTGAATTACCCAGTTCCTGCCCTTCACCCCACTAGCCTCTGGGCTCTGGCCTCTTTGTTTCACCAACACAGTGAGCTCCTACTATTGCTGTACCCCCCCACCTGGCACCCTCTTCCTCCTCATGTCGTGTGGCAGACTCCTTTACAGTCTCGATTCCACCTCTCTGGGGAGACCTCCCCACCACCCCCGACCACGACCTGATCTTGCCCACCCCCACCTCTGCCATACCCCCAGGCCATACCATCCCTCTGTCCTGCTATGCTTCGGCCATAGAGAGGAGCAGTAGTGAAAAGGATTGAACATTTTTGTTCCCATGTTGAACATCTGCCTCCCCTGCTGAACTGGAAGTCCCATGAGGAAAGAAATTTGGTTTCTTGTCACCACCATATGCTAGGTGCCTAGCACAGTGACTGACACAGAGAATGTGCTAAGTGCATATCTGATCTACTATTGAACCCAAATCCAAAGTGGAGGGGAGAGAGAGACCTGCAGTGAGCAACTTCACTCAGACTTAGTGAAGGAGGTATCATGTGTAGACAGAATGTGGTGGCCAGAGGGGCATTGGTCTGGGTTCCCATGGGGAACAAAGAGGACATTCCAAGCAAAGACAAATGAAGTCTTAAGCTGACACCCAGCACTTAAGGCAGCTGGTATGGCACCATGAAAAATAAAAAACACCTACTCAGTCTATTTGCATTGAACTCAGGACCTGGGGAGGCCAACACCAGTAGGCACTTTATAAGGAGAAACAAAGGTCTGGCCCCCTCCAGTGTTCCTCACTGGCTTTTATTGACATCTCAGGCATGAGAAAATACAGCTCAGTAGAAAGCTTCAAAGAGAGAGTGAAGGTTAAGAAACAAGTAGTTTATCTTCAGCTGTGTGATTGAACTCTTAACACATTGTGTTTACTGTACTTCTGTCTTCTCTTAATCCTATCACTGTTACTGTATGACTTAGGGCTGGGACAGTGTGCTGTGTCTAGTGAATATTGTTTTCAGTGCTCAGAGCCAGCTGTGATGCTTGGTTTTTCCAGATTAATCTGTCCCTGGCACCTAACACTTCTAACCTATGCTCTATACTACATGAGATGGATGGAATCAAATGCCTATGATTTACTAATTCTGGGCTTCATTTGTATGTCAAGATTCCTGTTCTGTATACAAAGTTGGAGGCTGCAGAGGAGCCTCCCACAGTTATCCAAAACACAAAGCTGGTGGCTCAGACCAGGGCGATGCCAGAGAGGATGGAGAAAAGAGGCCAGAAACAGATATTTAGGAGGTAAGATGACAGAAGTTGGTCAAAGGTTGTATAACAAAGGAAGGAGAAGGGTGATTCCCAGATTTCTCTTTTAGGCAACCAGAGAGGGGCGCTCTTTGCTGGGATGGGAAATGCAGGAAGGGAATGAGGCTTAGAGGAAGAAGATCCTGAGTCCAGCTGAGACAGAAGCAAAGATTCTTCTTAAGAGGAGCTGTACCAATTGTCTATACCCAAAGAAGGGGGCTCTCCAAGACTGGGGAGCTTAAAACTGCAATCATTTGTTTTGTTCAGGAACCTGCAGTTAGGGCAGGGCTCAATGGGGTCAGTTTGTCTCTGCTCCATGCAGCATCAGCTGGGTGACTCAACTAGAGCTGAATGATCCACCTTCAAAGTGGTTCACTCATGTGATTGCCAAGCTGGAGCTCAGCCAGGGCCATGGATGGGGGCTGCTCTATAGTGCCTCTCTACATGGGTCTCTTCACAGCTACTTGGGGGGCTTCCCCAGAGCATGGGGGCTGGGTATCCCCTCCTTTTATGACCTATCCTTGGAAGTCACATAGCATGACGTCTATCAAAGTCATAAACCTGCCCAGATTCAAGAGGTAGAGGGGCAAATCTCATTATAAAAAGAACATGTGGGATAGGAGGTACAATTGCAGCCATTTTAGGAAAACGCAGTCCACCATAGAATAATAGCACTGGCTGACTGCACCAGGGACATCATGGACATAGGGTCCTTTCACCCTCATGACCATCCCAGGAAGGAGATACTTGTGTTACCCTCATTTTATACATGAGGACATACAGGCTCAGACAGATCAAAGTGACTTATCCCACATACACAGGACCTGAGTCTAGATTTGATGCTGGATCTTTGCCACCTCCAGGTCAGCCTCACTTCCCACCACACTTCAGTGCCTGTCATAGGGCCTGGCCTCAGGCCCAGGGGTGCCAGTGCTAGAGGGGAGGCTGAAAGTGAACTCTGTGAGAGTGGGGGTGGGGAGGACTCCATTACTCTAGCCTGAGGACCAGGAAAGCTTCAAGGCAGTCTAGGCCTGACCCCAATGCCAGGGTGATGTCTGATATGAGCTCCCCTGGTGGCCCAATGGCCCTGAGATGTCTGGGAAATGTCCCCCCTGGCCCTGTGCTTTCAAGACATTCTCTGTCCTGGGGCCCCAGGTCGGACACATTCTTCACATTCCTGGGCTTTTCTCAGGGAGGAAGCCTCCTTCTCACGGGAGAGGCCTCACATGTGAATAGTAGGACACTGGTTGTGTTTCGGGCTAAACACAGATCATGCCCCTGTTGTGGGCACTTTGCATAGTAGGGTCTGTTTATTTGCCATGGGCCTGGCAAGAGACACCTGCAGAGATTGGGCCACCTCACCTGTGCCTCACACTCAGGCAGGCTCAGAGGATAAAGAAGCCACAGCTGCCTGCCAGCTTGCTCAGTGACTTGGTCCAGTTGCTCCCCATTCTGATCCTCAGCCCACCCTACCTTTCCCTGGACTCTTGGCCAATCAAATCTGCCCAGGGCCAGGGGAAACTACCAGCAGATGACATAGGGATTGGGGCCCATCGAATGATGCTTTGCATATGCTTTCTCATCAAATCCTTACAACTTCCTTGAGAGACACACAGTGATATAGTTATACCCATTTTACAAATGAAGAAACTGAACTCAAAAATGCAAAGTGGCTAGCCCTAAATCACACAGTTGGTGAGGGGACAATCTGGTGCCACTCACCAACAAGACTCAATTCAGACCTGTTTTAGTCATTCAATAAGCTCTTCTTGACCCTTAACTCGGGACCAAGCACGTGCCGGGTGTCCAAAGGACAGCTGTGAAGCAGGCAGGCATTGCCCCTGCCCTTGCAGAGCTCACAGTCAGGGGGAGGCAGTAAATGAATGAATAAAACTGTGCTCTGCTGTCCAAGGACAGTGAGCACCCACCTCTAAGGGAAAAGGCCTAACCGGAAAGAGATCAGCACAGATAGAGATGTGACTGGGTCCAATCTTACAGAGAAGATGGAGTCAGCATTCTGGGGAGATGCACGCCGAAGGGCACAGTAACCACGCTGAATCCAGGTTCCCCATCCCCCAGCTTGTCTTGGGGTAGGTTTCTCTCCCTCTCTGAGCTTCAGTGACCCCTCCTTCAACATGGGGAGCATTTCATGAATTAATATGTCAAACCCATATAGCACACAGGCCGGCATGCAACAAGTGCTCAGAAAATGGTACCAGCCATGTTATGCCAGCTGAAGTGGATAAAGGCAAGTGGAATGTGGACAATGGCCTTGCCTGTAAGGAGAGCTCACAGCATCCGCAAGTTCTTGAAATACTCCAGGGTTCAGGGGGAGAATGTCAGGAAACGCTATGTTGTCAAAAACACCAGTGTTGTCAAAGTGAAGTTACTCTTACCAAGGACAGTATTGTAGGATGGAAGTCAAACTCACAGTCTGCCCTTTTCCAGAAGAGAAGACAGGCTCTGAGAATGGAAGTCATTTGGCTTGGTTTTTGTAAAGATTAGAAGCCCTTAGGAGAAAGGAGCAGGGATTTTTCACAGATTTTGTCCTCAGCTGCATTCCCTTCCTTTACTCATGCCAGGCCCTACTCAGTGCCCTGAAATTCTGGGCTCCCAGAGGACCCCAGTGAGCATCACCAAACACCCTGAAAGCAACCAGGTCTCCTAGAATCCAGAATGAGGAGCAAGTTAGAGAAACACCGCCATCTGCTGGCTAATTTTTTGAACTGCAGCTCCTGCTCTGCCCCTGAGCATCCGCGGAAGAGTTTGGAGATTTTGGAGCTTTCAGTCACTACGTGACATGTGATAGTGCAACAGTTTGAATGAAGAAGACACCAGAATCCAAACAATCTGTCTTTTATGAATCCGCACATTAAAGAGATTTACCAAGAAAAGTAAATAAATTCTGTCTTCTCAGTAAATTTAATTAGGGAAAATGCAAATATTTTTCATAAAGCATGTTATTCATGCTAATATGCAATGGGTTTATTATTGTTATTATTTTCCATGAATTAAAAAAACAGGTCTTTTGAAAAGTCTCAGTTTTAGTTTATAACATGGTAGATTCTCTACACCGGTTTCTCTCTTCCAGTCATCTCTCTCTCTGGTCAGCACCTCCCCTGGTCTGTCAGCTCCATAGGGGCAATGCCCCCCCCCCCCG
Source organism: Galagoides demidoff (assembly GCA_963574575.1). NCBI lineage: Eukaryota > Metazoa > Chordata > Mammalia > Primates > Galagidae > Galagoides > Galagoides demidoff. Next base: position 45,961 of record CAUYQV010090928.1, on the reverse strand, counting down.
ACTTCATGGCTGCACCCTTAGAATGCATCACCATGCTTGACACAGAGTAAGGCTTGACAACATTTCATTGAATTAATGAAATGGGAGCCAGTTGAGCCTTTCAAGTGGGCAATGTCCACACAAATTCAGGAGAGGTCATTTGCCGTACAGTAGGTGTATAAAGGGGTCCTGAGGCCAAGTGTCTGTCTTTTATCAATCCACACATTAAAGAGATGTTGTTGAGCTTTACAATTGACTGAGTGCTACTGATAAGGTGGTCAGAGGAGGCCTCTCAGAGCACCTGCTGTTCAGCTGAGATCCCAGGACCCCCAAGTCAGCCATGTGAAAATCAAAGGAATATATATTCCAGGTGGAGGGAACAGCCAGTGCAAAGGTACCCAAGGGAGAATAAATAGGTGCATTAATAACAGAAAGACCATCAATTTGATTTCCCAGGATCCAGGGAAGTGCCTGTTAGAGAGAAAGAACCTAGGAAACAGTTTCTGGGTGAACAGCTTTCAGAAGCTACCAAAGGGCAGCCAGAAGCTTCCAGAAGAAGCAGGAGGAAGGAAGCCATCTTCTACTTTAAGTGTTTTCTAGCCCTTCAAGGGCAGAGAACTCTCAAGTTCTGCCAATGCTGGGAGATCCCCAACTCTTCTTACCATACCTTGAGAGCTGCTGCGCAGACCAGCCTCTGCTTCTTAGCCAAGGCTATAACCTCCACCGGAGTGTCCACCCTGCACTGCCTCAATACCCTGTAGATATCCTCATCTCCTACTGAGCTGATCTAAAGAATCTTGGAGGACCCACTCCAAAATGCCCTGTACCCCCATAGCTATTTTCTCTCTATTGATTGGCTTTCTCCATTCTTCAAGTCTTCAAGTATTGCCTCTTCCAGGACACCCTCCCTTACTGCCCCCACCCTTACCCTATCTCCACTTGACCTTCTCTCCGACAGCACTCCAGGTTTTCATCCCACCATCTGGTGCTAGCACAGAATGAGGTTTTGGGGGAACACTTGCATGGTATCAGGCCCTTCCCAGCTCTGCAAGAATCCTTGTGAAACTTCACAACAATCCTATCCAATGAGAGTGCTCTCCCCATTTTATAAAGCAGGCAAAAGCTCAGAGAATTGGAATTATCTCCAAAACCCCACAGCAGTTAAGTGGTAAAGTTGGGGCTCGAATCGAGGTTTTTAAGGAGTCACAGTCCTAGCACTGAGAAGAACGCTGTTCTGAGAAGATCCAATTTCTAAAGAGAGATAGGTTGGTGGGCGGTGCCTATGGCTCAAAGGAGTAGGGCACCGACCCCATATGCCAGAGGTGGTGAGTTTAAACCCAACTCTGGCCAAAAACTGCAAAAAGAGAGAGAGAGAGAGAGAGAGATAGGTAATCAACTAGCAATGTCTGTCACAGATGCTAAAAGGGATAGCAGTAATGAATGTGCTGTGTATTTGCCAACCCTTTATAACCACACACTAAACTCTACCTTTTTCTCTGTCACCAAGGAACACTTTGCCTCCCCAATGAAGTAACATATTTTACCATATATAAGGCACAATTTTTACCCAAATTTTTGAGGGAAAAATAAGGATGTGCATTATACTTGGGCAGTATTGGGAATAGGGAGCCCTGCAGGCCCAAATTTTTGAGGGAAAAATAAGGATGTGCATTATACTTGGGCAGCTTGGGAATAGGGAGCCCTGCAGGCCTCCTAGGGCAACTTCTACCTCCTGACTGGGCCTGTCAGGCATATGGTGTCCCTACCCAGATCTGGTAGAGTGAACTTCGGCAGACTCTGCAAAGTGCCACAATTAGGGGAGAGGGCAATAGCAGGACTGGCAAGGCAGGCTATGGTTATGCAGGTGAAGGTGAGGGCTTAAGGCCAAGCCTTTGCTGCACAGAGGGGACCAGAGCCCCATGCAGTTTCCAGAGACCTGGCTGGCTGCCTGTGGGCCAAGCAGCCTCAGAAGCTCGTGCCCTGCCAACCACCCAGTCATAGCCCCTGATGTGGTAGGGACTTAAGGATTCCCAGGAGAAAGGGAAGGGGCAGCTTTCACAGAGCAGCAGCTGTGGGAGGGCAGTGCAATCTACACATTTACCAGGGGAGCATCAACCCTCTGCAGATGTGTCTCTCCCTGCTGAGAGCCAGACACTTTCTCAAGGGGCATTTTCCTGAGCGTTGGAACCAAATACACGAGTATGCATTACACATGGGAGGCATTATACATGAAAAAATATAGAATAAGCTCCCTGGAAACAAAACCTGGATTTTCTCTGAATCGCAGCCCAGAACAAAGCAATTTTTTAAGAACACTAATGCTGGTGATGGTTGCACAACAATGTGAACGTACTTGATACCACTAACCATACCACTGAATGGGTAAGGTGGTAAATTGTAGGTTGGTTATTTTACTACAATTAAAAATACAGATAAATACCCGATTGTATTGACTTCTAAGGCCATGGTCATGAGAAAAGGCTGAGCCATGGACAGAGACCACTCCTGTTCCTTGAAAATACCACTGTCTACCCCTTTTCTCTCAAACGCATCTCTTCTGCCTCATAAGCCACAGTCTTCCTTTGTTGTGAATTGATTTTTAATATCAAAATCATATTTTACATAGCAGAAGCTACATTCGTGGGTGAAGACAGAAGACATGTGACACTCCACTGTTACATAGTTAGCTGGGACAAATCAGCAAACAAGTCTTGGTTCTTGGAAATAATTTCTTTTTTCTGTTTCAAAGAGTCATAAGCACTTTTCAACTTATACATGTAGTAATAAAAATGAAAATCATTAAAGGTTAGGCCATCATAATCTTAAAAATTTCCACAATCTAGACTGTCAATGAATCCCTGAGCCTACATTAAAGATAGAAGCATCAGAGCTGATTTTGTACCTAAAATACCTTAGTTATTAGGTCAAGCCCTTAGAAAATGTAGATAAGATGTCTTTCTTTTATTTCCTCCAACACAATTAGTGTCATATGCCATCAGAGCACCTGAAAACATATCTACAAAATATTTTCTGGGTCACGCTTTAAATGAGTTCTAATATTGAGACTCTTATTCAAATGTAAATACTTCTGGAAAAAGGAAAATGTAAGCTTTAGCCGGCACATACACACACATATACATGCACACATAGAATTTGAGGAAGAATAGTGGCGTCTAGCTGAGCTCTAAGGTATTCTTGAATTAAGTACATAGGAGAGAGCAAGGGTGCCAGAATAATTAATAAGGCAGAAGTAGGGTCTAAAACAGCCGACCCCAATCGTTTTGACACTAGGGACTGGTTGTCAAAATTTTCCACAGACCAAAGGGGACAGGAAATCACTGCCCCAGCTGACCTCAGACAATCAGGCATTAGATTCTCATAAGGAGCCCAACCCTAGCCCTTCACATGTGCTACAGTAGGGTTCTGGCTCCTGTGAAAATCTAATGCTGCTGCGGATTGGACAGGAGGTGGACCTCAGGCTGTGATGAGTGGTGGGGAGTGGCTGTAAACACAGATGAAGCTTTGCTCACCCACCTTCCACTCACCCCGTGTTGTGTGGCCTACTTTCTAACAGCTCTCAGACTTGTGCTGCTCCACGGCCCAGGAGTTGCAGGTCTAGAATACGTACAGCAGATGTGTTCTATGGACAAATATCCCCCTATGCATTATTTTTATTTTAGCATGTATAAAGCCTATCTTCCATTCATTCATTCATCAGTTCTATGATGAATGGAAGGGCAGTCTATACTCTGACCATGAGAGCTGTCTGGGAAAGAAATTTTGTTACATTTAGCCACCTCATGAGTATAAAAGTCCCACAAGAAGGAGGAGGAGAGGGCAGTGATGGAGAAGGAGGTACAGAAATATCTCCTCTCGGTCAGCCTCTGCTACAACCTGGCACATGTTTCTTAATTCATTGTTCTGAGAACTCTCATTACTTAGGCTATTTTCCATTTTAACACTAGATCTAGATGTACCTTCCCGCACGATTTCCAAATTGCATAAGTGGCTCTAAAATTTCAACATGCATTCATCTGAAAATTATGAAATATTATTTTCTCAAAATACCTAAACCTAGAGACAAGTGGCTGATGGCATTACTGCAGAACTAGATGGTGTCAGTGACAGTCTATATTTCAATCTGTTGGTCTTTCTCTTACATTTGTGACCTCATGACAAGATGGCAGCTCTGACTCAAGATCTGATTTGTACTCAAAGCAAGAAAAAAGAAGAAATTATTTCACCAGTTTCAACCGTCTCTTCCATTTGTAAAGAAAAGAAATCCTACCTAGACCTTCCAACGATCACATATAATTTATGGATCTGAAAAATGGCACCTGGCCACTCAATTGTCAAAAGGGTTTGGGATAATAATGAGTATTCCCACCTCTGTAGTGAAGAAAATAGAATAAACTGTGTTTGTGACTTCCCAATTAGGGAGCTAAGGACGGTGTCTGCACAATGACAGAAAAGGCAGGTGAATCTGGGTTCTTACACCCAAATGCTATATCTCCCCACTCCCACAACACACAGACTTCCTACTATGAGATTGCTGGCTTGTTTTCTGAATCCATGTCTGCAGTTTTACAATAGGTTGTACTTTTTTTTTTGCAGTTTTTGTCTGGGGCTGGGTTTGAACCCACCACCTCCAGCATATGGGGCTGGTGCCCTACTCCTTTGAGCCACAGGCACCACCCTAGGTTGTACATTTTTAAAGGAAGACTTTTTGTATTTCAGGTAACTGATCTTTCTTTAGTCTAAGTTATCCATCTGGAAATAGAAAGCCATAATAGAAATTCACCATGTCACAAAACAGGACCCACTGGTTTTCGTCCTGACTTGCTCCAAAATTGCAAAGATTTTTATTTTTGCCTTCTCTGTACCTCAGACTGACCTATAAACATGAAGCAGTGTTAACCTCTACTTCCTATATGCCATGTATTTTGTGTGGTATATTTGTAAGTGGGTTTGTGACACTGTCCGTAAGCTCTAGATAAGAGTGATCCTAATAGTATCAATAGTATCACTATTCACTCTTTCTTTTGAGGACAGGGTCTCTGTCACCCAGGCTGGGGTGCAGTGGGGCAAACACAGGTCACTGTAATTTTGAACTCCTGTGCTCACATAACACTTCCCCCTCAGTCTCCTGAGTAGTTAGGACTACAGGTGTGTGCCACCACACTTGATAATTTTTTTGCTTTTTTCTTTCTTTCTTTTCTTTCTTTTTCTTTTCTTTTCTTCTTTTGTAGAAGCAGTCTATCATTCTGTTGCCCTCAGATGCTTTAGTTGAATTCTTGAACTAAAGCAATCCTCCTATCTTGGCCTCCCAAAGTGTTGAAATTACAGGCATGAGTCACTCTGTCTGGCTACTCTGCACTCTTACATGCAAAATCTGCAGAGGTTAAAGTGCAGTTTTAACATGCATAATCATATTACAGACTTTATAAATTTTGTCTGAGTAGAAAAGTATCTTATGGTTTCATATCAGATAACAACATCCCTCACAAAGCACACACATTTTTTCATAATTCCAATTGACATCCAAATAGCTTTTACATCTTGATTTATAGTAGTCCATTACTCGTGCAACAAACTCATTAATAGTTTCTTTAAGTAATAATCGGCATGATGCTCTCCTCCTTATGCCACCATCTGCCTCTCACCAGTGGATCCACAGAAGAGTAAAAAGTTGTTATGTAACTTCAGTGCACTGAAAATACTGGCATGGATTCCTGGGAGGAGTAGGCCAAGTTCAGGGACGATTTTATGGTATGTCAATAAACAGTTTGAAATAACAGCTTCTGGCCAAGATCTGTTGTTTCCCCCGGCTGAGGATCAGCAGAGTTTCAATACAGCATTGGGGCCTCCAAGTAGACCTCCAGTACCAGACAGAGGCTTAGAAAAACTGGGGTGAGGAGATGAAGAAACAGTAAAAGTTAGGGAATAGGCTTTGTATGTCTCTGGGAAAGTGCTCTTTTACTACTGCCCTCAGTTAGAAGATCGTGCTGGTCAATCTGGAGAAATTTCTCACGCTTTGACCACCCCTGGAGGGTACAGTGGCCCTCGAGTCTACAAGGGGTCTACAAGCTCGTGTTGGACCCACTCCAGATATGGAAGCAACAACTGTGTTCTACTCCCTAAAGTAAAATTGGGCATTTTTGAGGGTCTGTAAGATAAACTAACGCTGTGTGTTTTTCTCCTGCAGGGAATGTGAAATGATCTAGCGGGATAAAAGGGGAGCAACAGCAATCTGGGGACATGGAAAATCCTCGATGTCTGCCACGATGAGAGCCATGTGGTGTCTCTGGGTATGGCCACCATAGCTCTGAGGCAGAGATCTTTTTCTCCTTTTCTCTTGCTCCCAGGGATGGCACGTGGGACTTCACAGAGCCACCTTGGAAGGGTGAAAGTGGTTTTCTCCCCACTCACGCACCGTACTTTTTTCCAGCAACCATCCCAAAGGAAAGCACTCAGCTGAAGATGCCAGGGGACACTAAGGTGGATCTGTGCTATTTCTGGGAACTTGGGGATAGGTCTTGAGAAGGATTCAGAGAAAGAGAGAGAGAGATGAAGATCCTGAGGCTCTTTTGTTCATTTACATTCTCCATCAGTTTGGTGGTGAAGAGGGAGGAAATCGGGTGCATCTCTGTTAACAGTGCCATGTACTCCCTATCTGGGCACACAGACCTCCCAGGTCGCCTCTCCCCCCAGAGCGAGAGGAGGAATCGCTGGTGCCACTTTGTCTTGACAGCCTGCTGTCACTGTAGATGAGGGGCGGAATCTGCTCCTCTTCCTTTCTCCTCTCTACTCCTTCCCTGTTTGCTATATTAATTTTCCATTGCTACTGTAACAAGTTACACAAATTTAGTAGCTTAAACCAACACAAATTTATTATGCTACAGATCTGAAGGTCAGAAATCTAGAATACATTCTACTGAGCTAAAATTAAGCTGCTATCTAGCTCCTTCTAGAAGCTCTAGGGCAGAATCCATCTTTTTTCCCAGCTTCTAGAGGTAATATCTCTTCTGCATGTAAGGTAGCATAGACACGTGTTTGGGAGGTTAGGGTGTAGCCATCTGAAGGCAGGGAGCATTAATTCAGGCTGCTGTAGTCAACCCTCTGCCCTCCAAAGATTCACATGCATTCTACACAGAAAATAAATTCTCTCCATCCCAAAGTTTCCAAGAATCTAAATCCATCACAGCATCAACTCCAATTCAAATCTTAGAGTACAATCCCTCTCTGTCTGTGGACTTGAACTTAGAAAACAAGGAGAAAGTTAGGGCAGCGCCTGTGGCTCAAAGGAGTAGGGTGCTGGCCCCATACACGGGAGGTGGCGGGTTCAAACCTGGCCCCAGCCAAAAAAAGAACAGGAGAAAGTTAAATATAAAAAGCAGTCATTGGCTCAGGGAAATTTCAAAATCTAACTAGGAAACTTGGGAAAATTCCTCTGTGAGCCTGGCTCTGCCCTCTGGACTCACAGAGATGCCCTCAGATGATCCTTTCCGTTTTCTCAGAGGACTGCATGTGTTTGTAGCTAAGTGGTTTTATTAGGCTGCTCCCTGTCTGTAGAATTTTGGGAGACGACAGCTTTCTTTCGCTCCATCCGCTATCTGTATTTTTCATCAGAGCTGGCAGTAATTTTGTTGATGTAACATTCTCAAAAATCTTGTTAGTCTTCAAAGTATTTCTCAGAGATTCACTCCATTAAATGAAAGACTCTCCTTCACAGATCTTTTCTGGATAATTCCCTGTCTGTCTGTTGATGGCTTCTACTTCACTGAGTGATCCATGACACACCTGAGCTCTTCAGATAGCCTTCATGTGACCAAATACTGTGATCTTTTGATCTCCCTCAGGCACTAGCAGTGGGTCATTAAGCCGCTGTCTTTCCAAGATAGGCTTCCTAATAGTGAGTCTCCTTAATCTGAGCATCTAAGTAGCCCCAGAAATTTCCAAATCATCAAGTCCTAGTTCTTTTTCTTAATCAGCATTTCCTTAATCTACCTCTTTTCTTGCACATCTTATTATAAACAGTAAGAAGAAAGTAGACCATGCCTTTGACACTGTGCTTCGAAGTCTCCTCAACTAACTGTCCAAATTCATCACTTGCAAGTTCTGCTTTCCATGTAACTGAGCTTTCTGCCACTGTACAAGGACTTCCCTTCCTCCAGTCTCCAGTACCAGGCTCCTCATTGCCTGGCCAGCAGTGCAGTATCGGACCTGCTTCTGGTGATGTGTGCATTCTTCAAGATGACGTGGGCTTTCAGTGCCGTGCTCCTAACTCACTTCTGAGCCCTCAACAGCGATCTTTAGACTGGCATTTAAAATAACAGTCTGCTAAAGGCAATATAAAATTTTAATATTGTGCTCATCAAAATTCTTCCATCCTCTGTTTAATTCCAAAGCCATTTCCACATTTTCATGTGTTACTGCAGCACCACTGTTAGAACAAGTACACCACTTTCCTGCTATAACAAATCATCACTAACTTAAGGTTTTAAAATCGCATACGTTTATTATCTCACAGTTACCAAGACCAGAAGTCCAAAATACGTTTTCACTAGGATAAAACGAAAGTTATCAGCAGGGCTCTATTCCTACTGGAGGATGAGGTGGTTCTCTTTCCTTGCTTTCCTGACTTCCAAACCCTGCTTGTGGTGCTTAGGGCATGCCGCTATTACCTATCTTCAAAGTGAATACCAAAGGGTCTTCCGACCTCTGTCACTCTGACATTACCGTCCCCCTCTTAGACATGAATAAAGACTCGTGATTACACTGGGCCACCCGGAGAACTGGGATCTCTCCATTTCATGAGCCTTAAGTTTATCACATCTGCCAAGTCATTGTTAATATGTGGAGTGATGTATTCTCAGGTTTTGGAGTTTAGAATGTGGGCATTTGGGGGAGCACTACTCAGCCTACCATGATAGGAATCTGTTCCTGTTTCTGAGTTTTCCAGAGCTGCTCAGTTAGTATTTGTCTGAATTCATATGGACCTGTGTAAGTTTTTTTAAATATAGTTTGATTGTCTTGGGTGTGGCAAGGCCAAGACCAGACTGCCATTGGAAAGATTGTTTGTTACACTGACAAACACTGAGATGAGTGTCACTCCATGCCAGTGAGGAGGCAGGAGAGAGGGAGGTCTCTCTGGGAAGGAGGCAGGAGAGAGGGAGGGTTCTGTGGGAAGGAATCAGTCAGGCAGAGCAATCAGGCTTAGAATCAGCTAGTTTGAATAATTTTACAGATTCTAGGGTATAGAGGCTGTCCCTGGTTGTCCAGTCTCTGGTCCTGGGGTAAGCAGGGCAACTTGATAGTGCCCCAGAGTATGAGAGCAGGATAAAAAGGTTGTTGAGGGTGTGGGCTTTGGGTTGTACATTTGGAAGCTCCGCTTGAGGGTAAGTTGTTTACTGTCTCCAAAAATTGGCTCCACCCTGGTAAAGGTGGTCTCCCAAGGGTCAGTAAGGACCCAGGTGGAAGAGCATTAAGATACAGACAATGGAAGACCTGGCTAAATCAGTTAAGTAAATGGTAACTGAAACCTGGCTATATCCAGTTTTCCTTGTGTCTCCCGGATATCCTAAAAATGGGCTGGGTTCAGGAAGGTATACTGCAAAATTAAGTCTTAAGTGCTTTTGTGAGGAATATATCTTCTAGGTCCAAGGGTTACACACACACACACACACACACTCTCTCTTACATATATATAAGATATATATCGATAGATAGATATAATTTTTTAAAAGTGTCTCTTAAACTAGAGCTTTGGGAATGAGCTGCAGAAGAATGTGACAATTGCCAAACCTGGGAGAAGGTGTATGATTTTAAGACACTGCTGTGTTTATGGAGTTGGAGAGCTGTCAAATGTGCTTACACTCAGGGATTCAAATGTCCCATCAATAGGGACAGTCACTTACATAAATGGCTATTTTGTTTAAACAGCAGCATCTAAGGGAGGTTTTCCTCAAATAAAAATAACTCGCTTTGGCATTTCGAGGGAGTCAAGTGAGAGGGGGAACCTATAGGGTACTTTTTATTTCCCAGCCCTTTCTCTCTCTGTGTATTTACAGATTGTCAAATAACATCAAGTCATTTAAGTATTATTCTAGTTCGTGAAGTTTTCGATCTTTGATATTTTTAATAGAGCTTTTCAGCTCCCAGTCATTTTTTAAGGCATGAAGATGATGTGTGGTTACTTCCTTCACCCCCTCCTCTCACTCTCCTGACTCTCTCTTCCGTGTCTCTCCTCTCTCCGGCCTGACCTCTTTTATTTTCTCTCTCATCTTCTGTCAGACCTTTCCTTCTTCCTCTCTATTTTCTCTCGCCTCCTCTTTCTTACCTTTCTCTGTGGCCTCGCTCCCCAGGTCTTTCCTTTTTTTCTCTCTACTTCCTTTTCTTTCTCTCTCTCCCCTCCCTTCTTTCTTTGAGAAAAGACGCTCATGGCACTCAAGTGTTTCAGACCACAGTTCTGTGTTTGAGGCCAGCAATTGAGCTAAGAAAGTATTAAACTCCACGGGTAAGAGAAAGTGAAAACAAAGTCAAGAGCTTTGACTTTGTCAAGACCTTCTGTAATTCCCCAGATTGGGAGTTTCGTTAATTTGGAAAATGATAACTGGTTGTACCTGAAGGGGCAGAGGAGAAACTGACACAGACCGTGTCTACCTCTTGTCAGGAAACAGTTTCTCTGCAGCACTGGGAGCAAAGCAATGTGGCTGGTGCCACTGCTAGATTCCCGTCTTGCCGTGTAGTTCCCAACACTGAACGTGTATGTCCTCATTTTGGAAACCAACAAGAATGTGAGCTGTTGTTTATTTACTGTTTCTTCTGTCTTATGAAACTACCTGCTGTAGGTGCTCCACGTCTGCCGTCATTCTCTGCTCTGAACACCTCAACTTCTGCCACAGGCCGTATCTCTGAGCTTCTTTCAGACACACAAGGTTTATATGCTGAATTCATTGGTGTGCCCCTTCTACAAAATCAAAGGGGAAAGAAAGGTGGTCATAACTATGAACACCCTTCTCACTCACTTTATTGCAGACCAAATGGTCCTAGCCGCATCCAGATACGTTTAGGTAGAGAAATTTAGGTATGAGTAGATTATGTGGTTTCAACTTCGACCTGGAAAAGCTCTGGGTCTGATTAAGGTATGGGGCAGTGGAAGTGGAGAATTGGCAATTAGGCTTCCCCAAGAACAGCACATCTGAGAACTGGAAACTGACCTACGGTACGTTGTCTGCTCAGTAAGCCCCAGAGCTCTAAAAATTAAAGCCTAAAGGGAAAGACAAACCAGCAGAAATACACCACACAGCTGGCCACAGCCCAGGCCGACACCGCGGGCGCAGCGCACGCCACGGCCCCAGAACCCCGGGCAGCTGCGGGCAAGCGGGACGGGTGCGGCGCAGGCGTCGCCACTGCAGTCCCCGCGCGACCCTCTAGGCCCGACCCGCCGCCCCTTTGGGGGGCAGCGGATGCTTTTGCCACTGTCCCCGCAGGTCGCACTGCGGGCGCCGCCTAGCAGGGCTGTTTCCAGCCGGAGGCGCTCACCGGGGTCCCAGGACCCTCCGATGCTGCTGGAGAGCGAACCTACGGACACCTGAGAGGATCGCAGGGACCTCCGGGACTTTGGCCTGAGGTTTCCGCTGCCTGCGGCCAGCGGGAGGGGACGCCCGCCTCCCGGCCCGCGCGCTCTAGGGGTTCCAGTCTTGAGAACAACCCCGCTCCGGCTCCTGAACACCAGCGACCAGAATGGTTCTGCCTTCGACCCCAGGCGGACTGCAGCGAAGGCGCCCACTCGGCGAATCCCACGGGACCTGGGCTCGGGGGCCCGGGCGGCCAGCGAGCCGCGTGCGCGCCCTCGGAGAGACGCGGGTGCGGCGGCTTGACTCAGAGGAAACCGCCCAGATCTGGTGACAGCTATAGCAGGGAAGCCGCCGCCACCCCCAGCAGCGGACAGGCCCGCCCCCAGCCGCCCAGGTGGAGCCTCTCAGGCCAGGCGGGGCCGGTCGCCCCTGCTCCTCCCTGCAGGTGGCCACAGCTCCCCAGGTGGCAGCGGCCGCGGCAGTGGCTCTTTGGGAGCCTGCACCAGTATGGCACGCCACCAGCCCTATGGAGCGGGGGTGAGCTGCGGGCTCTCAGCCCACAGAGCCACATAAGGCAGCGTCTCCAGTTCACACGCCGCGGGTCCGCCGGGCTGACCGCCTAGGATTGCCCTGCCGGCGGCGCCTGCCTCCTGCAAGACCTCTGGGTGCTCCCGCGGCCCGGCCCGCGCCCTCCCTGCGCCCTCCCTGACCTCCCACAGCCGCCGCACACCGACCGCGGCCTCTTGCGCAGCCGCCCAGGCACCAGTGAGATGGAGCAGGAGGAAAAGGAGGACCAGGAGAGTATGTCGGAGGCTGACAACACCGAGGACAAGGATCTGCAGGCCTCCCCGACCCAGACCAGCCCAGACAAGGGCAAGGAGCAGAAGGCTCAGAGCAGAAGCTGGGGGAGGGGGGGACGGGGAGCACGGGGAGCACGGGGAGCCCTGGGTGGCCAATAATGCCCGTGTGCGGCTGCAGGTTGGGAAGAGGACATCTACCCCAAATCAAAATTCACCTCCTGTGCCAACCTCCTGCGGAGGAATGAACGGGCCTCTCTGAATTCTGGCGTCTTCTTCCTTTACTCGCCCCTCACTAGCTCACCCGCCAAACCAACAACCATTTCAAGCACAGGCCACATGGAGTGAGGGGACAGGAGAAGGGGGCAAAGTCTGCAGTAGGGTGGGGTGTGCACGTGTCTTAGTTTGAGCTGCTGTAATGAAAACACCATGTCCTTGGGGGCTTAAACAACAAGTATTTCTTTCTCACAATTCTGGAGATGGATGTCCAAGACCAGGCTGGTGAGAGCATTGTTCCTTCCACCCGTGCTCACCTGGCCGAGAAGGCAGCAAGCTCTCTCCTCGCTCCTCTTATAAGGGCACGAACCCCATTATGAGGGCTCTGCCCTCAAGACCTAATTCCTCCCAGAAGCCTCATCTCCACATATCACCTCCTGAGGATTAGGGCTTCAGCATATGAATGGGAGGGGCACAAACATGTGGTCTGTGACAGGTACTTCCCAGGGTTGGGCCCAGAATTCTGCAGAAAACAGAAACCTACTGTGGGGAAATAATGTACACTATCCCTAGTCTAAATTATAATACTTATGCACCATGATCACCCCAGGAAGATTAAATGAGATGAGAGATGGGGAAAAGTGCAGATATTCTTTTACCACTAGCTCAAAGCTCATGGGGGAAGAGTCCACCCCTACTCTCCCCCGTGTTAGTCTGGAGCTACCAAGAACAGAGGGACGGGCAGGGGCCGGCTGCATGGGGTGCAGGGCTCTGTAGAGAAAGCTGGAAAGGAGAGGGCTTTCCAGCCAGAGGCAGGGTGAGACAGCATCAGGAATGGTCTGGCGTTGCAGAGAGGCCATGCTGCCTGGCCTAGGTAGGACCTGGGATAATAGAAAGACCAGTTAAAGTCAGGTTCTATGCCCTACTCCTCCTACCTGCCTCCAGCCCTCAGCAAGTAAGAAAAAGCTGTGGGGCAGCAGCTGTGCCTCAGTGGGTAGGGCAGCGGCCCCATATATGGAGGGTGGCGGGTTCAAACCCAGCCTCGGCCAAACTGCAACAAAAAATAGCTGGGTGTTGTAGCAGGTGCCTGTAGTCCCAGCTACTTCGGAGGCTGAGGCAAGAGAATCACCTAATCCCGAGAGTTGGAGGTTGCTGAATCGCCTAAGCCCAGGTTGTTGGATGTTGCAAAAGAGAAAGAGGGTGATAAAGTGAGACTCTGTCCGTAAAAAAAAAAGAAAAAGCTGTGGGACAAACTGGGCATGTGGCTCAGTCCTGGCTGTGGCACCTTGAAAGCTGGAGGTGTCCTCTCTCTTGTGTCTGAGTGTGGGTCAGTCTAGGGCAGCAGTTGTCAACCTGTGGGTTGCAACCCCTTTGTAACAATGAAAACACATCGAGGCATTAGGAAGGTTGAGGACCACTGGTCTAGGGTGATATCCTGTGTTTAAGTATTTATAAGCTGTTCCTCCTGCCTAACTTGCTTTTAGGACCTCCAGGTGTTTCTGCCTTTTCCAACTTTCCTGGAAGGAAGCTACCAATTTTTACTACCTGGTCGGTTTCTTGAGATTGTTGCTAAACTTCATATTTAGACAAACTTAGATGCTAATGCATCTTATTTCCTTTAAAAAGTCAAAATATGCTTAACTGCCTCACCCCAAATATGTTAATCTCCGAACATACAAATGCCCCCCTGTGATCAGATGTTCCTGCTGTGTGTGCCCTACCTCTAATCAGGAATACACCCACCTTGAAGGACCACCGATCCTGTTCCCAGTCACACCCCTGAGCATGGCACCAGGACCAAGGAGGGACCACAGCCTCTCTGCTTTTCACATTATTTTTCCAAGCAGTCAAGACATGAGCTTCAAAAAGTGAGTGCTGAAGCCTTTGGTTGTTGTCACTGTGCACCCACTAAACACCCCAGATTACTACATTAACTCAGAAAAAGTGAAATAAAGTGTTTCCTCCCAAGGTTTAGCCTAAAATTTGAGGGTTGTCTTTAATTCATAAAAGTACTGCTTAGTGACAGAAAAAGTAGGTACAGGTGACTGTTCTCTTAGTAGATTCTGAATTCACGTGATTCCACCCATAATCCACATAGCCCAGGGATTGAAGAACTGATATTCTTCCTTCACATTGCATGGTTGGAATAAAGGATTTTCCTTTTTTTATTCAAGAAACTGAGACAAATCATGATGGAGATGGGAATTCAAGAGGTAAAAACTAAAAGGCAACAGTTATATGGAACGGAAAAAGAGAATGGACAAACCTCCGGATAGTCACTAATAGTACCTGCTGTGTGAACTGCTTTTAGTAGAGGAAGAGAGAGCGTGTTCTTTTCAGATGAATAAGGTAATTCTGGGTTATGTAGCAGTATTTCCTGAGCTGAGGGATGAACAGAAAAAAAAATGAACATTCTAGGGGGTATGAAGATTAGGACATTGAACCCCTCTATACATTGCCAGGTAAAACACAGAACACCCAGTCATATTATCTCACCTAATGTATGCAAGGGTATATTTCAAAAAAAAACTAAGAGTAAATTTTAAATGTCATGCTACAAAAAACTAGTGAGGTGATGGCAATGTTAATCAGTTTGATTTCAGCATTCCACATTGTGTATCAAACCATCACATTGTACCCCAGAAATGTACATGTTATGATTTGAATTAAAAATTAATTTTAAAAATAATGAATTTTTTTATGTATGTATGTCCCAGTATTGTATGTTAAAATTATTCATTATTGGGCAGTGCCCAATATTGGCTCAAAGGAGTAGGGCGCCGGCCCCCTATGCCGGATGTGGTGGGTTCAAACCCAGCCCTGGCCAAAAATTGCAAAAACAAACAAACAAAAAAATTATTATTTATCTGAAATTCAAATTTAACTTGGCATTTGGTATTTTTATTTGCTAAGTCTGACTGTCCTACTACTGCAGGAAAAATGAAAACTGTCATGAGTTCAGCCTGAGAAGGACAGCTAGAGCAGAGGAGAAAGGTCAGGAGGAGGTCTTCCAAGGAATGCCACAAAGGGCTTTTATAGAGGATGTTGCAAAAACATGCGGTAAAGCGCCAGCTTCTTGCTCCTATGAAAGGTTGGCTTTGTTTCTTAGCAGGATGGAGGCTGCACTCACTAACCCCACTTTGCAGTCAGATTGGAAAACTCTCCGAGAGTAGAACTGGTTTCCATGGTAACACACTGGCAGCTGAATACTGAGAGGCATTTTCAAGTGCAGGTGTGTGGAGCCCGTAGGAGGTGCTCAATGAAGGACAGGTTGGGTGAGGCTTGGTGGAGGAACTCTCTAAATTTTAGCACCTGAAGGCAGTGCTTCCATAAACTATTCATCAATCCAAAGTGTTCCTGTCTGAACTCATTGGCTAATGCTCAGTTTTTAAGTATAAAAATGGACAGATCTTTAGCCAAGGTCACACAGCTGGCTACCAGCAGAACAGGGATGTGAAGCTCCCAGGCAGGAAACCATCATGCTATGCCATGCACCTCAGCCCACATTTCCATTCCAGAATTTGCCTTCTCACTTGGTGGCTTTGATCTTTAAAGTGTAGAACGAAACCGCACTTTTCCAGAGGCATAATTCTACAGGCATTGTGTACAAGACGATTCACACAGCTCCTGTTTTCTCAGTGCATTGGTTTGACTGAGTTAGTTTGCTCTGGAAAACCACCACGCTGCAGAATCCTTTCAACTACCCTCCTGTTTCTTTGCAGATTTATGAATAGCCAAATGAGCTTGGTCCCTGTGTGTTTAGATGTGATTTGGCCTAGCAACTTCAGGTGATGGGTACATGACCCATCATTGAAATCTAAGCCACATATTTAGTTCAGGAGTTGGCATGAAGTTTGATTTCTGAATATGTTGTCATGTTTTTGTGTCTTTGATAAAATTTGGAAACATTCCCAAAGACCTTTGGCATGTTTTAAGAACCACAAGAATCAATAAATGAATCTGGGGTTTGAGCACAGTGTCTCTGATAAAAGGGGGGGGGGCGCTTCACTCTGTGTGGTTCCCATGAACCATGAATTCAAAAACCAGGCTCCAGTTTTTCTTTTGATATATATTTCACCACTGTTGTTACTGAACTTGGGTCTACTGACCTGGGAAACACCTTAGAAATGCCATTCAAAGGTCTGACATTGTGATATTGTGAAACATAGATTTGGTCTTCCTCTCCATTTCTTGGCATACAACTCCTAAAATCCTTGCAATCTTCATAGTCTTATCTTTCATATGCTAATGGGTTGGCAGATGGCTGGCAGCCCCTGGCTATTGCCAGGATGGACCTGGTCACCAGAAAGACCAGACAGGATTAGAGACCCATCCCCAACCTCCAAGTCAGGGAAAAGGCTATAGTGAGGCAAGGTGGAGCCTCCTGGTTCTTGGGAACTAGGCAGAGTGAAGAGGCAATTCCTTGGATATACTCCAACTGAGGGAACCTAGGGGGCCAGACACTGTTGAAGTTCAGCTCAGACTCCAGATATGAAAAGGCATTTATTTGAGATTCAAACAAGAAGTATAGGAGAAAAATTTACAAGATAAAAAATAATAAAGCTTACATATAATATGTAAGAGGATGTACAGACGTGACTGTTTTCTCGTATTGATGGAAACAGGTGATTTGACACCTGCTGCTTATTGGTCTGACCTGTATCTGCCATAGCTATTTCTGCCTAGCTAAGTGATTGATTTGTTGTGCATATGGTTGCAACTGTTGCTGCTAACACTCATGCCCTATTCTGCTATGCATGTGACTACAACTTTGTTGCAGTTCACATGCCCTGCTCTGTGTCCCAGGTCAACAACTGTTGTTGCTGCCCTGGACATGCTGTTCCCTTTGCATATCTTGAAATGCCTTCACTATTATGAACCAGGGTATCTTTTTAATTACAGTCATAGCATGCATTAAGAAAAAGGGGTATTTCATTGATTACATATATCTTCATAATCATTGACAATAGGAAAAGATATAGCAAGTATCATTTTATAAACAAGATTCATCCAAGGAAAAACTGAATTTTGTTCTCCCACACTAAAAGTTAAATTGATCACCAATAGCCAATGGTTTAATCAGTCATGTCTCCACAAAGAACCCAAAAGGACAGGGTTCTGAGAGCTTCTGGACAGCTAAACACATGGAGACTCCTGGAGGGTGGGGTGCCCAGGGAGAGAATGGAAGCTCCTCACTCCTCCCATGCCTCACCCTATGCATCTCTGCATCTGTAACCTTTGTAATATCCTTTATAATAAATCAGTACATGTAAGTTAGTGTTTCTCTGAGTTCTGTGAGTCACTCTAGCAAATCAATCAAACCCAAGGAGGGGGTTGTGGGAACCACAATTTGTAGCAAGTTTGTCAGAAGCATTTAATTGGGGGTTGTCTGCAGAATAACCTTGAATTTAAGATTAACATCAGAAGTGGGAGGGGGGCAATCTTGGGATCCAATGTGATCTCCGGGTAGATAATGCCCAAATTAAACTGGGTTGGAGGATACCCTGCTGGTATGTGGTTCGGAAATGATTGCTTGCTTGCTAGTGGAAACAAATTGCCACACATTTGGTCACAGAAATTTTCTGTGCTGATTATTGAGAGCAGACAAAACCCAGTTTTGATAGCAGTCACTGTTAACCTGAATGGCGTGTCATGGAGGCACTGCTAGTCAGGCCCTACCAAGACTGGATGACCTATGTACCAACATCTGGAGATTGTTTATTCACTTCCAAGGCCTGCTGTCATAAATAGTCAGGAAACTAGACTCCATGACAGTGGTCAAGGACCCAGGACAATACTGTGCACCTGGTAACATGTTGACTATAAATTTAGTCTAACTAGAAATACTTAAAAAAATAGCCACCTTAAAAACAAGAGATATTTTAACTGTGTAATCTAGAAAGGGGGGAATCTGTTTAATATATACTGTGCCAATTAATAACATTGCAAATATATGCTATTACTATAAAGGTATAAAAATAACAAAGAAAAACAAGAGGGCAGAGCAGCTCTTTGAGGAGATATCCTCCCTGTTCTCCAGAATTACTGGCTTTTTTTTTTTTTTTATAAATAAAAGTACAATTATTCATCTCTCATCCACTTCTCCATTAATTGACCTAGGTGCAAAACAGACAGACTCCTTGTCTGCCAACATACTTTGGAGACCATGAAGGGACCCTTGGCTGGAAGCACAGTACGTATAGACTTACCTAGGGCCCTGCTGATCCAGCTGGACAGGCGAGACCAGGACACGCCTCCCTGTTGCCCCTTGCAGCACTGCCAGAATATCTTTCTTCTGGGACTGGCTAGAGTGGTGTCCCCCTCAGCACATTGTACCCCATAAATGCATTAATGTACACAGTTATGATTTAATAAAAAAATGGTTAAGAGAAAAAAATAAATTATTGGAAACTTTTTAAAAAAGAGACAAACTTGGCGCCCATAGCACAGTGGTTATGGCACAGCCACATGCACCAAGGGTGGCGGGTTTGAACCCAGTCTGGGCCTGCTAAACAACAATGACAACTACAACAACAACAAAAATAGCCAGGCGTTGTGGCAGGCACCCGTAGTCCCAGCTACTTGGGAGGCTGAGGCAAGAGAATCGCTTAAGCCCAAGAGTTTAAGATTGCTGTGAGCTGTGACATCACAGCACTCTACCAAGGGTGACATAGTGAGACTCTGTCTCAAATAAAAAGAGAGATTCTTTTCATGTTTATTCAGGTGCACACAGGGGTTAGAGTCCCCGTCTGGTTGTGCACAAGGGTTAGAGTCCCCGTCTGGTTGTGTGCAGAGGTTCAAGTCCCCGTCTGGTTGCTTAGATGTATTTTCTGTGAAGCCCAACCTTGGGGCTCAGTTGCTAGTGCCAAAAGATAGCCCTTTGGACCATACCCTGTCTGATGGGTCACTTATGGGTACTCACCTACGACTAAGAAAGAGATAATGCTTTACTGTAACACAGCCTGGCCCAACTACAATCTAAGAAGTAAAGAGAAATAGTCATTAAATAGATCCTTAAACCATTATATTATCCTACACTTAGAGGTCTTTTGTCAAAGATCAGGAAAATGGGATGAGATCTCATATGTTTAAGTTTTTATAACTTTGCATAACAAAGAGACTAGTCGAAGAAAAAACTGGTTAATGGTTCAGGAAGATTAAAAATTAAAACCTGTTGGTTCTTTTTTTGTTGTTAATTTGAGTTCTCTGTATGTCCTAATTATCAAGTTTTTGTCTGATTCATACTATACAAATATCTTTTGCCATCCTGAAGGGCAATTTGCTTTGGTTATTGTCTCCTTAGCTGTATAGAATTAGTACAATTCAGTTTAACGAAGTCCTATTTGTTTATTTTTGTTGTTGTTGCAATTGCCACTGAAGTCTTCTTCATAAAATCTTTCCCCAGGCTGATATCTTCAAGTATTTTCCCCACACTTTCTTCAAGGATTTTTATTGTTTCATATCTTAGATTTAAATCTTTTATCCATCTTGAATCAATTTTTGTGAGTAGAGAAAGGTGCAGGTCCAGTTTCAGTCTTTTTTACATATGGATGCATTCTTCTTAGTAAAGCATCACAAGAATGGAGAAGCAAGAATCCAAAGTACTAAATTCTAATATGAAGATAATAGATGACCTAATACATGGTGGGGGGGTAGGGGAATGAGGGATCAGGGAGAGGAGAGAAAGGAGGGGGTTGGGAGGTCACAGTGTGTGACACACCTCTTGCAGGCAGGACACAATTATAAGAGGGAATTTACCTAACAAATGTAATCAGTGTAGCCTAATTCTTTGTATCCCCAATGAATCCCAAACAATTAAAAAAAAAAACCTGTTAGACCTGTTATAAAAATTTTATCTATAGAAAAAGATAAACAGAATTTGTTAAAGAATCATATAATAACTACTTCTGTAAGATCTACCACATAGGAGGAACCAATATCCTTGGCCTCTTCCCTAACTCCTGGGGAGCCAAATTTGCCAGCCCTTCCCCCAGCACCAGAAGAGTGGGAGTTTCTGGCCCCTCCTTAACAGGATATGACAGGATGTGACAACTTGGAAGTGACCCCCTATCCTATATCTGGCAAGGGACCAGATACCCTTTATGCTTTTTGCTGGTAGAAACAAATTAGCAACAACAACCTGTGAGCCATGGTCACAGGAGAACCTGTAGGCATGTTCTCCATTCCTTAAAATTTTCCTGTTAAATTGGAAAAATTATAATCCCCTTACCCGGCAAATCCCACCCACATGACAAATCTCATCACTACTATTTTTCAATTCACTATCCTGATTGGGGGGAGTTATACAAGCTTTACTAAATATCATATTAACAAGTGATGAGCAATGGTTGATGCTAGATAAGGCCCAGAAAGAGACAGAAAGACTTCACTCAGACAGGACAGCCCAGATGACACCCCTGTCCTTGCAGCAACAATTCCTTAAACTGAGCCAGATTGAAATCCAAACTGGGGATAACATGCCCCCATCTCATTCACTATCAGACATATTCTGGCTGGATTACAAAAAGAGGTTCCCAAGCAAAAAAGTTTAGAGTTGGTTCAGGCGTTCAATAAAAACCCACAGATGATCCTTCTAAGTTTATTGAGAAGATCTATGATATCTATCACAAATATACAAATATAGACCCATAAGACCCTGAAAACTTACATGTGGTTAATATGTAAGTTACTCATTTCACAATGTGCTCCTGACACCAGAAGGAAGCTACCACAACTTGATGGGCAGGTTAAATGAGTCCCTCACAGTGGTGGATGTTGTTTTCAAAGTCTATAAAAACAGAGAAAGTAAAAGATACAAGCTGCCACCATCTTTTTGAAAACAACCTCTAAAAACCAAGGTAAGGCCAGACCTCACCAGCGTGGACTACTGTGACCCCCACTAAAAAAGAATCAATGCATTCACTGTAAGAAAATGGCCTATAGAGGAATGGTTGCCCACAAAGATTTTTTAAAAGTCTCTTCTAGTCAACAGGCAGATGGCTCAGCTTGCTGGCCTGGAGGAAGATTGAAGAGGTCCAAAAGTTCCATTAAATACTCAACAGCATATTTGTATTACCCCCATTAAACCCTGAGGAAAACTAAGAGTGGGGGAACAAGAAGTAAATTTCATGGTGGACGCTGGCACCACATTTTGAATTTTAAATTCTCTATTATCTCCACCCATGCACCAGTCCATGGCAGTTACTGATATGAACAGCCAAGAGAAATGTCAGTTCTTTTTACAGCCACTAGAGTGCCCCATAGGCAAGCACAGAAAATTCATGATTTTTTATACATGCCTGAGTGTCTAGTTCCTTTGTTGAGGCAAAATCTGCTTTCAAAACTCAATGCTTGATATATGTGTAAGAGGAGGCAGAGCCAGATAGTGGACTAGAGACATCTACGCACCAGCCACTCCCAATGAGATTAGGGAATGAGGACTCCGGCCACCTCTGGCTGGAGTGTCCTGCCCAGAAACAGCATTGTGGGGCCATAGAGATAGCAGGAACCTCCATGAGCCAAGGAGGAGGTCAGGAGCAGTGGAAGACCATCATAGAAGGTGAGTGCTGGGGTGTGGACAGAGGCTAGCCTGCTCTCTAGTGGAGGGCTAGACACAGAGAAAGCCAGTCCTGAAATTTTTCTGGACTTGAGTGCTTCCCAGAGCTGCCATGGGAGGGCTTAAGCAAGCAAGTGAACTCAAATGGCATCCAGTGGCTGGGATTGAACCACTGGGTGGGCTAGAACTCTATCAGTTCAGCTGCTAGCAGGAGACTGCCATTGTGGGAAGGTTACCCAGGAGGAATAGCCTGTAGGGTCCTAGCATGTAGCTGGATTTGGAGCACCTAGCAAGGGCACCCAGCTAAGGCAGCCACTCTTTGGGGTAAGTTGAGTATCTCCCACACCCCCCAGAAAAACCCTTTTGTGGTCAATAGGCACTGTTTGGAAGGTTGAGGTATGTCTTCCAAGAAATCTGGTGAGAGCTTCAGGCTCCGAACCCTGCAGGGATTGAACCTAGTAAAGCAACCAAGCCCTGATTAGGGCAAATAAATCAGGAAGACAGGACCAGGTCACCTCAGCAACTAGATGGTGGTGTCCAGCTGCCATCTTATATAGCAGAATCTGCATGGGCATTTTGCACCTCCTAATCCTGGAGGGCCACATGGTTTCCAGGAGATATAAATATACTATGTATATTATGTATTTCCTTTTTATTAACTTATTTTTATGTTGTTGTATTTTTATTTTTTCATTTTTACTTCCTTTAATCAAGAGTTCCACTTTTGTAGTGGTTTTTCTCCCCCTCCCTTTTTTCTTTCTTTTCTATTTCTCTCCTCTTTTCCTTCTTTTTATAGAGATTTTTCTACTTCTCTCATCTTTCCTGCATAAATTTCTCAAATCACAACTAAGATATCCCTTCTTTTAAACATTTTATATAACCTTATTTTAAATTTTCTTCATACATATATATATGTTCTATTTTCTGGTCTGCTTTGTTCTATTTCATTCTATATCCTATTTATGGAACACAGCCTCAGTCTGAGGCCTGAGCTGGGGTGCCATGGCATTGCCCTGGCTCGAGGAGGCCTTGAGCCTCTGGTCTAGGGCATCCTTCAAACTTCAGCCCTTTTTTTTTTTTTTTTTTTTAGAGACAGAGTCTCACTTTGTCACCCTTGGTAGAGTGCTGTGGCATCACAACTCACAGCAACAGCAACCTCCAGCTCTTGGGCTTAGGCGATTCTCTTGCCTCAGCCTCCCGAGTAGCTGGGACTACAGGAACCTACCACAACGTCCAGCTATGTTTTTTTGCAGTTTGGCCAGAGCTGGGTTTGAACCTGCTACCCTCAATATATGGAGCCAGCACCCTACTCACTGAGCCACAGGTGCTGCCCCAAGCTTTGGCCTTCTGAAGGACTGTATTGGTAGGTCCCCACTGTGACACACTGCTGATTTTATTCTATACCTGGCAGAAGTGAGGGTCTTAGTTTTGCTCAGGCTGGTAAGGAGCTCATGACCTTGTGGGATGCACCTGGCCTGCAACTCCCAGAGTCCTAGAAATGTGGGGGTGGGTCAAAACACCCTGCTTAACATCACTATTACTCTTGCTTTTCTCTTTCTGTCCTTCTCCTCTCCTTTTTTTCACGTTTTTAAAAAATATGTCTTTAATTGTTTTGTATTATTGAATGGTTCACATACTAGTGAGAATGCATTTTGTAGTGCTCATTTTTGGTTAAATGACATGCTTTTTGTTTTTGTAGTTTTTGGCCGAGGCTGGGTTTGAACCCACCACCTCAGGCATATGGGGCTAGTGCCCTACCCTTTGAGCCACAGGTACCACCCTTTTTTCATGTGTTTGATTTCACCCTATTTTACCTTCTCTTTCTTTTTCTCACTTCTCATTTTTTCTCTTCCTTTTGGTTCTCTACCAAAAGGCCACTCCAACAAATAAGCACAGAGACAGGGATATTTAAAGAGAAGGAGTAAGTGAAAGGAAAAAGTAAAGGAAGGAAGTGAACAAAAGGAAAACACACATGAGGAGGAACCAACAGAAAAATTCTGGCAACATGAAAAACTAAAACAGATCGCACTTCCCTCCAGAGGTTCATAAGGCAGCTACCATAGAGAATACCACCTACAAAGAAATTACAGAAATGACAGAAAAGGAATTTAGAATATAGATGGAAAAAACAATGAAGGGAATTGAGGGAAAAAGGAAATTTACCAAAAAGGAAATCTAAAAACTGACCC
Organism: Galagoides demidoff; assembly: GCA_963574575.1. Classification (NCBI taxonomy): domain Eukaryota; kingdom Metazoa; phylum Chordata; class Mammalia; order Primates; family Galagidae; genus Galagoides; species Galagoides demidoff. The sequence continues at coordinate 21,645 of CAUYQV010090928.1, read as the reverse complement.
AAGAAATGAATTAGTGACATGATGAAATTAGAAAGGATATATCAGCATTTAAGGGATTGAAGGAGTCACTCAGTGAACTGAAAGTTGAAGTAGAAGCTATCAATAACAGATTAGACCATGGAGAAGAAAGAATATCAAAGGGAAATAATAAGGCTCTTGAACTAACTCAAGCATTTAAAAAGCCAGAAAAGAAGAGAGTAAAACAGAGAAATTGCTTGAAGAATTATGGGGCTTCACCACATTTAAACATACAAATTATAGGTATCCCTGAGGGGATATGCAGACCCCCCCATACCAAAGCTAGGGAATATACATTCTTCTCAAAAGCGCATGAAATGTATTCCAAAATAGATCATATACTAGGACACAAATCAAACCTCAACAAAATTAAAATAATTGAAATTATACCTTGTATTTTTTCAGACCACAAGGCAAAAAAAGGTAGAACTCAACTCAACAAAAATTTTCATCCCCACACAAAGGCATAGAAGTTAAATAACCTTATGCTAAATGACAGTTGGGTAAATGAGGAGATAAGAAAAATGATTAGATTTCTAGAATATAATGACAATGATGCCGCCACAAGCTACCAAAACCTGTGGTATACTGCAGAAGCAATCCTAAGAGGGAAATTTATTGCATTAGATGCCTACATCTGAAAAACAGAAAGAGCACACATCAACAACATAATGAATCATCTCAAGGCAATGGAAAAGGAAGAGCAATCCAATCCCAAACCTAAAAGAAAAAAATAAATAGCCAAAATTAAATCAGAAATAAATGAAATTGAAAACAAGAGAATCATTCAGATAATTAATAAAACAAAAGTTGGTTCTTTGCAAAGATAAACAAAAATTGATAAACTTTGGCCAGATTAACTAGAAACAGAAAATAAAGATCTCTACTAACTTCAACCAGCAAGAAAAAGGGGAAAATAAGAGATACTACAGAGATATAGGAGATAATCTCTGACTACTATAAAAAAACTCTATGCCCAGATATTTGACAATATGGAGGAAAAGGACCAATACCTGTAATCACACAAGCTTCCTGGACTGAACCAAGAAGAAATAGCTCTCTTGAAGCTATTATCAAGCACTAATATCAAGCACCAAAATTGAAGAAACAATAAAAAAGCTCCCAACAAGAAAAAAAGCCCTAAACCAGATGGCTTTGTAATAGAATTCTATCAAACCTTCAAAGACAAAGTTGTACCTATACTGCAGAACCCATGGAGAAGGAAGGAATCTTCCCCAGCACATTCTATGAAGCAATCACCTTGATACCAAAACTAGGAAAGGACCCAACTAAAAAGGAGAACTACAGACCAATTTCACTGGTGAATATCAGTGCAAAAATATACAATAAAATCCTAGCAAATAGAATACAGCTACATATTTAAAAAATTATACATCACAATCAAGTAGGCTTTATCCCAGGAATACAAGGTTGGTTTAACATATGCAAATTCATAAAGTAATTCACTATATCAAAATAGGTCTTTGCAAAAACAAAGACCATATGATTCTCTCAATAGATGCAGAAGAACTATTCAACAAAATTCAGCATCCTTTTCTAAGAAGAATGCTCAAGAATATAGACATAGATGACACATTTCTTACACTAATAGAAGCCATCTATAGCAAACCCACAGCTAATATCATACTGAATAGAGTAAAACTGAAAGTACTTCCACTTAGAACTGGAACCAGAGAAGATTGACCATATTGCCACTTCTATTCAACAGAGTTCTGGAAGTTCTAGCCAATGCAATCAGGCAAGAAAAGGATATTAAGGTCATCCAAGTGGGAGCAGAGGAGATCAAACTCTCACTCTTTACTGATGATGTGATCTTAGACTTAGAAAACCCCAGAGACTCAATCACAAGACTCCTTCCTAGAAGTTATCAAGAAATACACAGTAAAGTCTCAGGATATAAAATCGATGTCCATAAATCAGTAGCCTTTGAATATACCATTAACATCCAAGTTGAGAAGCAAATCATGGACACAATACCCTCCACAGTAGCTTCAAAGAAAATGAAGTACCTGACAATCTACCTAACAAAGGAGGTGAAGGATCTTCACAAAGAGAATTATGAAACCCCAAGCAAAGAAATAGGAGAAGACATTAACAAATAGAAGAATATACCATGCTCTTGGCTGAGAAGAATCAACATTATTAAAAAGTCTATACTACCCAAAGCAATCTACAGATTTAATGCAATATCGACTAAAATGCCAACATCATACTTTGAAGAACTGGAAAAAATAGTTCTTTGTCTTGTATAGACCCAGAAAAAACTCTGTATACTCAAGGTAATTCTTAGTAATTAAAAAAAAAGCTGGAGGCATCACTCTATCAGACTTTAGGTTATATTACAAGTCCACAGTGATCAAAACAGTATGGTATTGGTACAAAAATAGGGATATACACATATGGAACAGAATAGAAAACCAAGAGATGAAACCAGCCTCTTATCACCATCTGATTATCAATAAACCAAACAAAAGCATACACTGGGGAAAAGAATCCCTACTCAATAAACGGTACTGGGAAAACTGGATAACCACATGTAAAACACTGAAATTGGACCTCCACCCCTTACCGCTTACAAAAATTGACTCAAGATGGGTAAAAGATTTAAGTCTGAGACATGAAACGATAAAAATCCTAGAAGAAAGGATGGGAAAAACTCTTAAGGATGTCGGTCTATGGAAAGATTTTATGAAGAAGACTTCAGTGGCAATCCCAGCAACAACAAAAATAAGCAAATAGGACTTAATTAAGCAGAAAAGCTACTGATAGCTAAGGACAACAATTAAAGCAAATAGACAACTTTCAGAATTGGAAAAGATATTTGCATGTTATAAATCTGAGAGAGGGTTGATAACTAGAATCTACAGAGAACTCAAATTAATCAACAAAAATGTGCAAGCAATCTCATCCATCACTGGACAAAAGATATGAAAACATGAATAGAGCCTTCTCTGAAGAAAGCAGACAAATGACAAACAAACATATGAAAATATGCCCATCACCCCTAATCAACAGAGGAATGCAAATCAAAACCACCTGAGGTATTACCTAACCCCAGGGAGAATAGCCCACTTCACAAAGTCCCAAAACTGCAGATGCTATTGCAGATGTGAAGAGAAGGGAGCACTTTTACCCTGTTGGTAGGACTGCAAACTAATACGGGCTCTTTGGGAAAAAGTATGGAGACTCCTCAAAGAACTCAAATTAGACCTTCCATTTGATCCTGCAATCCCATTACTAGGCATCTACCCAGAAGAAAAAAAAATCATTCTATCATAAAGACTTTTACATTAGATTGTTTATCACAGCTCAATTTATAATTGCCAAGATGTGGAAACAACCTAAGTGCCCATCAACGCATTGAGTGGATTATTAAACTGTAGTATATGTATACCATGGAATACTATGCAGCCATAAGAAAAGATAGAGACTTTACATCTTTTGTATTAACCTGGATGGAGCTGAAACACATTCTTCTTAGTAAAGTATCACAAGAATGGAAAAGCAAATATCCAATGTACTCAATACTAATATGAAGCCAGTAGATGATATAATACATGCCCACATTAGAGAAAAACTCAATTCAATTTGGGGTGAGGGGGATTGGAGTGCTCCCACATAATGGGCACAATGTAAGGGTATAGGGCACATATTCTGGGTGGTGGACACAACTACAACAGGGACTTTACCTAAAAATGCAAACATAATAGCATAATCATTTGTACCCTCATATGAATCTGAAAAAAAAAAATCTCTCAATGCTCGAGTGATTTTTCTCCCAGAATGAAGTAACTACAACTTCAGGCACCACATCAACATGCCTGACAGTTATGAATGAGACCCACAAAAGCTGAGGGAGAACCTTGACCCCTAAAGTCAACAACCAGGTAAATTTCTTGGTCTGAGCATCCAGAACTCTGTGAAGGTCAGAGTGGAGCTGGGACATCTGCAGAAGAGACAAAAATATCTGTTGCTGGGTGGCACGTGTGGCTCACAGGAGTAGGATGCCGGCCCCATATGCCAGAGGTGGTGGGTTTAAACCCCACCCTGGCCAAAAACTGCAAAAAAAAAAAAAATCTGTTGCCTTCAAAGACCAGAAAATGCTAGTCTAATTAAACATTGGAAAAATGTTGGCCATTGGAAAAATGTTGGCCTCTGCAGACCATGTTGGTCAATATATAATACCCTTATCCTGCCCGTTAAAAAACCTAGGACAGGTAAATATCATTTTCTTCAAGATCACCAGACTGTTAATAAAATAGTAGTGGATATGCATCCAGTTGAGCGTAATCCACATACTTGACTGAATGATATGCCTCCTACAACAACTTAGTTTTCTGTCTTAGAATTAAAAGACACTTTGTTTTATGTTCCTTTGATAAGAGTTACAAAAATTGTTTACTTTTAAATGACAAGATCCAGACACTTTAATTAAAGAACAACTTTGTTAGATTGTGTTAACTCATGATTTTAAAACCTCCCCTACAATTTTTAGTAAAGTTTTGTCCAACACCCTCTCATGTCTATAGTTAATGAAGGAGATGGCTACTCCAATACATAAATGTCTTGTTAATTACTGGAGATACCCAGAAACATTGTCGTACTGGTACTATTGACACCTTAAACCACTTGGCTGGATCTAATTACAAAGTGTCCTAAAAAAAGACACAAATACACAGACAAGTTAAATTCCCAGACTTCCTCATAGAACCAGGCAGGTAGAGTTTGTTGACTAGTAAAAAAGAGTAATTATGGCTCGGCACTTGTAGCTCAGCGGTTAGGGCGCCAGCCACATACACCAGGGCTGGCAGGTTCAAACCTGACCTGGGCCTTCCAAACAACGACAACTACCAAAAAAAAAAAAAAAAAAAGCCAGGGGTGGGCACCTGTAGTCCCAGCTACTTGGAAGGCTAAGGCAAGAGAATTGCTTAAGCCCAAGAGTTTGAGGTTGCTGTGAGCTATGATGCTACAGCACTCTACCGAGTGTAACATAGTTAAGACTTTGTTACAAAAAAAGAAAGAAAGGAAAGGAAAGGAAGGAAAGTAATTAGACATATCTCAATCCCAAAGACAAGGTAACACAGAACTTTCTGGGTATGCCTGGATTTTTGCTAAATTTAAATAATAAATTTTAAACTTATTGTTAAGCCTCTATATAAAGTTTTAAAAGGTGAAGGAAAACCACCCCTTAATTAAATTCCAGAATGTCAAACAGTGTTTAAAACTTTAAAAGTGATTCTAACTCAGGTTCTGTCTCTAGGACTGCCAAATCTAACTAAAATATTTTATTTTTATGTCCATGAACACCAGAGGATTAGACTTGATGTGTCCTTCCAACACAATGGAGGGACACCTCAGACTACTACTTTTCTGTCTAAACAGATTGATACCACCTTTGCCAGCTGGCCCCAATGTCTCTGAGCAGGAACAACCACCTGTCATTTAACTTAAGAGATAAGAAAGTTTATACTGGGACAGAGTATCACAGTCCACATACACCACCAGGTAGTAATGGTACTTTAGAATAAGGGACCCCATTAGCTCATGGTGTGCCATGAAAATTTTTAAAGGTCATTAATTAATTTGTTTTTGTAATAAGTCAAAGCACAGGAAACATTTTTTTTTTTGCTCTTTTTTAAAAAAGTCAACATAATTTAAGTGTGCTGCAGAAGTTTAACTCTAGGTTCAAGTGTGCCAGGAGATAAAAAAAAGGTTGAAAACACTTTCTGAGACAATTCAGAGATAATGGTGCAAACAGTAAGTGACTTAAACCCAACTACTCTTCTACCTGATCCCACCTAGAAGACTTTAAAACACCAATGTCTAAAAATAATTAATCAAACTTATTCCAATAAATCTGATCTGTCTAATCTGATAGAGATTGGAATTTATTTATAAATGCTAATAATTATGTTAAAAATTTAAAAAATGAACAAGATATACTGTAATAACCTTTAAAAAGTTACAAAACCTTTACCAGCCAAAACTTTAGCTCAGAGAACTGAGCTGGTAGCTCTAAGACTTTAGAACTGTTTCAAAAAAAAAAGTATTAATATCTATACTAATTCAAAGTTTACACTTTTAGTCTTACATGCTCACAGAACTATTTTTTTAAAAATGCAAATCATTGACAATAGAAAAAAATTAAAAACAGTATAAAAATTCTCTAATTTAAATACATTTTGGCTATTGGTTCTGATAAGAGTCATACATTGCCCTGGACATCAGAAAGGGACAAGAAAAATGGTTTTTAAAAATCATCTAGGGCTGCATCTGTGGCTAAACGAGTAGGGTGCTGGCCCCATATACCAAAGGTGGCAGGTTCAAACCCAGCCCCGGCAAAAACTGCAAAAAAAAAATTATCTAACACATAAGACTACTAAAATAATTACAAAAGCTATCATAGTTCCCCTCGTCCCTCCTATAAATTTATCTAAATTCCAGCCTGTGCATAATAAACTAAAAAAAAAAAGATAATACAAGAAAATTTTGTTGATTCAAATGAATGACTAATGAGGGGGAAATAATCTAGCTGCCTAAAGCTCTCAGTTATCAGGTAATTAAAAGACTTCATAAAATAACACACGGTCAAGAGACACAGGCTAACTTCATTCCACACTGGCTAATAAGACACTACTCGCCACAACACATTTAAAAAATCACAAACTGATGTCTAATTTACCTCAAAAATAATCCAAAACCAGAAAATCAAAAACCAAAAATGTCACAATATCAAAGCGCTGTTGCATTTAAAGATTGGCAAGTAGACTTTACCCAGATCCTGGCAAGCCAAGGACTTAAATATTTATTCATGCTAGTAGATAACTTTTTGGAGTGAGTAAAGACTTTGCCCCACAAGAACTTAAAAAACCACAAAAATAATTAAAATGTTACTAAAAAAATTATCCTGAATATAGACTTCTGAGAAGCCTACAGAGTAATAGCAGACCATCTTTATTACAGATATTATCCAATCAATAAATAAGTTTCCAAGTGTTCGCTGAAAGCTGCATACTACATAGAGGCCACAATCTTCTAGAAAGCTTAAGAAGATAAATCAAACCTTAGAAAGGCAACTAACCAAACTATACCAAGAAAGTCATTTATACTGAGATCAGGTATTGCTTATTGCCTTATTCCGAATTTGGGTGGCTCCTCCAAAACAGGCCCCGATGAAGGCCTTATAAAAGTGTACATGGGTAGCCCTCCCAAGCTACCACAAAGCCATCAAATGTACATGTTAATAATGATATAAAATTTAAAAAATGTATTCAACATTGACAACAAATATTTTCATTAACTCATCAGCTTTCCCTCTGTAGATCCCCCTATACCCCTTTCAAAAAGCTTACACTCATTTTACTCTAGAGATCAAGTGCTCCAAAAGACATAGAAAGATGTGGTAGAGGCTCGGCGCCTGTGGCTCAATTGGCTAAGGCGCCAGCCACATACACCTAAGGTGGCGGGTTCGAATCCCCAGCCCGGGCTCGCCAAACAACAATGATGGCTGCAACCAAAAAACGGCCGGGCATTGTGGCGGGCACCTGTAGTCCCAGCTACTTGGGAGGTGGAGGCAGGAGACTTGCTTGAACCCAGGAGTTGGAGATTGCTATGAGCTGTGATGCCATGGCACGCTACCCAGGGGGATAGCTTGAGGCTCCATCTCAAAAAAAAAAAAATAAATTAAATTAAATTAAATTAAAAAAAAAAAAAAGAAAGATGTGGTAGAGGACCAATTTAAAAAAGAAAGGGGGGGTGCCTGTGGCTCAGCGGGTAGGGCACCGGTCCCATATACCAAGGGTGGTGTGTTCAAACCCAGCCCTGGGCAAACTGCAACAACAACAAAAATAGCTGGGCATTGTGGTGGGCACCTGTAGTCCCAGATACTCGGGAGGCTGAGGTAAGAGAATCACCTAAGCTCAGGGGAGTTGGAGGTTGCTGTGAGCTGTGACAACAGGCACTCTACTGAGGGTGACTAAATGAGGCTCTGTCTCTCAAAAAAACAAAAAAGGTGGACTGGGCTATGAAATCTAGTCTTAACCACACCCACCATAGGAAGACTGGCCAAAATAAAGACATAGATTCATCACACATGTATCAAGCCCTCATCACCTGACCAAGACTTATGGTTGGCAACAAAGAGAGAAGATACCAGACTCCAATTAAAAAAGCATATTCCCTCCACGTTCTTATTTAATTTAACCTAAACTATAATAATTTCCCAAAACATGGACATCCTACCTTTCCAACAGGACAAAAATATATAAAATTACTTAGCCCATGCTATAATAAATATATCAGATTTTCATTTAAGAAAAAACTATGTTAAAACAAATTTACATCATAATAAAAATAAGTACTTCTCTAGAATTCTTTTTAAAAGTTTCCAATTTTAGACATATAAACAAAAATATAACTTACTTAGATATATATGGCTGCAGATATGTTGCTATAACAAAAAATAAAAAAATGTTTTCTTGGCTTGGCGCCCGTAGCACAGTGGTTATAGCGCCAGCCACATGCACCAAGGTTGGTGGGTTTGAGCCCGGCTTGGGCCAGCTAACCAACAATGATAACAAAAAAATAGTTGGGTATTATGGTGGACACCTGTAGTCCCAGCTACTTGGGAAGCTGAGGCAAGATTATCTCTTAAGCCCAAGAGTTCGAGATTGCTGTGATCTGTGATACCACAGCACTCTACTGAGGGCAACATAGTAAGACTGTCTCAAAAAAAACCAAAAACAAAACACACAAAAAAGTTTTCTTTACAGCTAAGAACAACCCTGACTCTTGTGTCAGTTTCATAGGGTGTTACCTTAAATGCCAATCCTTAACATACCCAGGCCTCCTGTATAATCAGACAACCACCCTGTCTTACACTTTACACACCTCAAGCTGCCAGAAGAGTAGTTTCTCCCTTATGAGTCTCATAACAGTGCTAATAGGCCATCACACTAACAGTTTGAGTTTTCCCACCCTCAGTGATCACCTAAGACAAATTCCCTGATTCAGATCTTAATTCCCTTATGAGGACCTTTTCCACCAGGTTTCAGAACCCACCTTGTCATTCTTCTTTTTTTTTTTTTTGACTAGGTAGAGCGCCATGGCATCAGAGCTCACAACAACCTCAAACTCTTGAGCTCAAGTAATCCTCTGCCTCCAGGGTAACTGGGACTACAGGCATCTGCCAGAATGCCCAGCTATATATATATATATAATAATAATTATTATTATTTTTTAGTAAAGGCAGCATCTTGCTCTTGCTCAGGCTGGTCTTGAACTCTTGAGCTCAAGCAATCCACCTGCCTCAGCCTTCCAGAGTGCTAAGATTACAGGTATGAACCACTCTGCCCGGCCCATTTTGTCACTTTTTAGGGCTATGATGAGAAGTTTGTACTGTGATCTGAGGCAACGGAATGGCTGTTTATTTGGAAGGTGTATCTTATAATAAACCTATATAGCAATAGTATGGGATGGGACTGTGGCCTGAAATACTTTCTGAGTACTTGCCCCGAACCAGACATTGAGCTAGACAAACAGACAATGTGGAGGCAAATTTGTCTCTAGTTAGATAATTACATCACATGGCAAAATACAAAACATGGCTTTAAAAAAAAAAACATGGAAGGAGAAAGTAATCAGGAAACAGTACTGTAACTTTGAAAGGGTTGGCATTTCGGTCAAGTGGAGGGTCACGGTGAGCTAGACTGGGTGTGAAGGGATGCATGTTCCATTCCTGCCCTGTGAGGGCGAATGCTGGGCGCAGCAGGGGCTGAACCTGCGAGGCTGGCTGGTGTAGGTGGGGCAGGACCTGGAACATCCCAGTCAGGCATGCAGGTGCCCTGCAGCAGGCAGTGGATCGTCTCACATCTTCCCCTCACCCAGTCTCCCCCCCATCCCAACCCTGCATCATTATCTGCGTCAACACCAGGCGCTCTATGCAGCCTCTGCCACACAGGAAACTTCTCGTCCTGGCAATGAGAGCAGAGAGCTGCTTTAAAGTAGCAGTCACCTTTAGCAAGGTTGCTCCTGAGGACTAAATATTACCTTTAAGACTCAAAGGGAAGCTGGGCATGGTGGCTCACACCTGTAATCCTAGCACTCTGGGAGGTGGATGGATTGTTTAAGCTTAGGAGTTCAAGACCAGCCTGAGCAAGAGTGTGGAAAAAAAAATAGCTGGGCACTGTGGTGGGTTCCTGTAGTCCCAATTACTTGGGAGGTTGAGGCAAGAGAATGCTTGAGCCCAAGAGTTTGAGGTTGCTGTGAGCTATGATGCCATAGCACTCTACTGAGGGTGACAAAGTAAGACTCGCTCTCTCTAAAAAAAAAAAGACTTCAAGAGGGAGAAGTAAAGATTATTTTCAGGAGACCTAACCTTTTAAAAGCACAACAAAGGGCTATCACAGTCATACCTTCTGGGGGACCCTACAGGAAAGCTGGCAAAGATGAGAGCAAGAGTGAAGAGGTAAGGGAACATGGATGGTATGGAACATGAATGACCTCTTGATCTCTTAGACGTTGGTCCGTGGCCAGTGCATGGCCCCAGGTGGCTGTGTGCCTCGGCTGACCTAGGCCAGCTGTATGCACCTGAAGGACAGTCATCCCACAGGTAGGTTGAGTTTTCCACACTCTCGGCTTCTGCATGTTGTCCTGGAAGCTGAGTGCCCAAGGAACTCCCAAACTTCCTTGGTGGCTGTTCTCCTTTATCGTATCTTTATAATCCCCCTTCTTCACACCCTTCTTTACAAAAGAAAGACACACCCTTCTTACTATCCCGAAACTTACCCCAATATGCTGTCCGAGGATGCCAAAAAGCTGCACCAAACAAAAGCACAATGATAGCACTCAGGTCTAAAAGAGGAGAGTCCCACACAGCCAAGTACAGGAAACATTCTGAGAAGATGGTCCTAGAGGGCCACATGCCCGCTCTATTCACCTGCCCCAAGGTGAGGACCCAGGAGTGCCACGATGGTCCCCAAAAAACAGTATTGTTGAATTTAGCAAGGTCAAGTAAACTTTTCTGTTAGAAAGCAATTAGCGTTTAGCTGATTAGTTTAACAATGAGGGCTGGCTTTGCCAAGCAGTGATACCAAGAACATGTTTTGTAAGTTAAATGAGCTCAACCTGTAACTAAAGCCCAGAAAATATGTGAGAAAGACCATCTTTTGCAACTAATAAGCTAATGATACAAACTCATATGTCAACTTAGAAACCTGCAAGGAGGTACATGGTTATTTATATTTATTTTAAGGGATTTGTGAGCAAAATACGAAGACTACTGACCCTTGGAGAGCTCTTCAAACTAACCCAATGTTGGGACCCTTCGTAAACTACTGACATTGAGGTTTTAGTTTTGCCCTGAAGAGGGCAGCATTGGCAAAAATGTTACCAAGCAGTACAAAGGGATTTTTTTTTTTTTTAATAGTTCCTCCTAGGTTAACTTTCCTCTCCTGTCTTCTGGCAATTTTCATTAGAGGTAGAATGAACTTTAGCATTTATGGCTTTGAGAAGAGAGTTGCTATTTGACCAGAACAGAAATACTAAAGTCCTCTGTGTCAGACACATTTTTCCAGGACAGAAACAGCATTATTTTTCCCTCTTGGGTTCTTTTTGATTTTTTTTGTTTTGTTTTGGTTTGGTTTTTTAACCAATTTCTTTTTTTCTAAAGTCTAACACACTGCCTCACAAGTGAGGGCCCAGACAGTGTTTGATGGATGAGAAGTGGTGCAATTTCCAGCTTCAGGAAAGCTTTTTTTCTTTTTTTTTCCCAGTTAAATATGCAAGTCAAGCATCTGTCTGCAAGACTCCAAGACAAGGCTTCCCAGTGTCCCAGAAACCCTATAACTTGCCTTGTTCAGCTTGCTTCCAAGTTCATCAGTCCTTAGAAAGAGCAGCCACTATCTAGAATGAAAAAGGACTTTGGCACTGGCTGACAGTAAACAGCTTTGGCTCCAGGAAATTTTCTGGTGCCATTTCATTAAGAAACTCACGTGATTTTCTTACAGCTAGTTAATCATTGCCAGGCCTTGAATAAATGGCCAAAATTGTACATATAGATCACAGGTAAAGCACGTAGACAAATTACCAATGGTTTACATTGAATACCGCTGTGTCAGAAACTGAAACCTTTGCTTAAAGATAAGACAGGGGGAGAGAGATCAAGTTGAAAGAAAAAGCCCAAAGCAACGAATTCTGCCTCGGAGGCTCCAAGTTCCTCTGTTCCAACCTTGTGTTTCCTCCCTGTGGTGTCCCCTTTCCACCCCCAGCGAAGTGGCTGCACACTTCTCTGTCTGGCTGCAAAAACTGCCTTCAGGCAAGTTTTATCTTGTGGGTGTTGGTTGCCTCCACCAGGATATTGGAGTATGTGTTTGATTTGAACTAAAACAGTTAAGCTTCCCCTAAAGGAGTGATTTCCAACCCATGTGCAGTGACAATTTTTAAAGATCATTAATTAAATTATTTTCAAAAGAAGTTCAAAGCACAGTAAGTATATTCTATATTTTCTTTCTTTCTTTCTTTTTCTTTTTTTTTTTTTTATCAATGTAATTTAAGTGTGCCATGGAAGTTTAACTATAGGTTCAAGTGTGCTGTGAGATTTAAAAAAAAAAAAAAGAAAGAAAGGGTTGAAAAACACTTCCCTAAAGGAATCTCACCACTGTGGAGAAGTGTGGGTGGCAGGCTCTGTGGCTATTGGTGGGCTGGCTGGGGACAGGCAGGGAAGGGGTACAGTGCCCTCCACTCAGTTGCTTCACGTGGAGCTGCTGAAAGTCCCACAGCTAATAAGGTTAAATGGGATGAAATTAGATCTATGGAGCCAGAAACCCATGTTTTACCCAATTCTGCTTTGCCCACTCCCTCAACTGACCCTCGGTAATGGCTCGATAAATGTTGAGGGGAAAAAAAAATCTCATTTGGAAAGGAAAGAAACTTTTTATCTGAGAAATGTGAGCCCCTTAAATAGTCAGGAGACACTGAGACGTGATGGCAGTCATATCTCAGGCCCGCTTCTTGAGCTAAGTGAGCACCTCTTGAAGCCACTTGCTATGCAGCTTTAGACTAATGCCCAAAAATTAACCTAACAACGCCATACACTAGGCATCATAACTTATGCCCTATAGTTCAACAACGTATAGCCAGTGTCATCCAATGTTATTTCTGTAAATCAATGCAAATTCTTGTATCGGCCTGCTCTTGTCTCTTCTTTTAAAAACCTGCCTATAACAAAGGCTAAATGGAACACATCCCAAGGCAATTTGGAACTATGTCCCAGGCAGTCATTAGCTCAAGTAATCTCTTTGAAATTACAATTTGTGCCTCAGCTTCTTCCTTTACTTCAACGATGTGAAGAGCTTTGAAAGGAAGACAACCTTGTAAGTTAAAATCACTAGTGAATGCAGTTTTCATGGTCACAGCTAATGTACTATTTCCATTTGTGTTTTAGAAGGATGAAGGGAAGGGAAAAGAAAAGGGGGAGGACAGGAGACAAGGCAAAATGGCCATGGCATCTTTGACGTGTCCATCTCTCTTTCCCACTAGGCAGATGGAGAATGGGCTTTCTGGGAGAAAAGTCACCCAGTCCCACTGTCCACTGCTCCCTTAAGAACAGTTGGCTACTTCCTCTAGAGGGAGCCATGTTGTCCTTGCCTGTGGTGATGAGCACCTGGCTTTAGAAAGAATCAAGAATTCAGAGATGCAGGACAAGGGCCTTGGCAGGACAGGTATGTGAAGGAGTTAATTGTTCCAGAAATACTGAGAATTTGATCACTGACTAGAAAAATAGTGAACTTTTCCCTTTTCTGCTTGAGTGTCTTCATTCTTGGGATTTTTGCAGGCTGGCTTCTATCCGGATGTGGACCCCATCCTGTCCAGATGTGGCTCCCCCATACCTGTGGACCTTAGGAAACCAAGGGTGACCTCCATAGGTATGGGCTTGATTTCCTTGCCACCATGGCCCACGAGATGTGGAAACTAAAGGAATATTCACTCAGACAAGGAGGTCTAGCCAGGGATCTGCCCTCACTTCATGGTTAGGAAGAGACACAGCAGTCCCCCAGTGATTTCATTTTGTGGGAGAGGTGTTACTCGGCCATGGCTCTCCTCCCTGCCCTCACTGAACTCTGTACAGGGAAGGGTCATATTCTAAAGAAGCTAGCTCTGCCCCCAAGGAGGAGGAGGAACTTCAGAGGAGACATGAAGGAGGTTATTCTCCCTATTCTTTAAAACCCTTTCCTCCTGGGGAGCTTGTTTATTCTGCACCTCTAATGAGGCTATATCAATTTATTCACTTGATAAATATGTGTATATGAGGAAAACCTAGTATATGGCAAGCACTTTCATAGGCACAGGAAATACCACATCCCCACCCTTCCCAGAGCTTCTAGTGTGGTATAAAATATAGAAATTAAATAAGCAATTACAACGAAACCTGCCCAGCATCATAATAGCAGAGGTATAAGTGTCACCAAGAAGGTGCACCTACTGTTATTCAGGCTGTTTTGTCAGCTGTGGGATTTGATTTGATCCTACTTACAACTTTATTAGTTATCCTGTTACTGTGTTGTGGATGTCGTCAGATGACATGAGACTCCTGGGTCAGACACAAAGGGATTTATTACTTACACTCATCAAGCAGCATGAATATTGTGTCTGAGTTGTTTATCTTGCCTCCGAGTCACATAGGGGCAACACAGGGTCTGGGACGAATGCTGGCATGAAGTGCATTGGACTATAAGAGAAGAACCATAGGCTTGGGGAATCCACTTCTTTTATAGAGGGTAGTAACAAAGGCTGCTCTCTGCTTGGAGGAGACATTATCTCACTCTTCAAGCTTAGGCTTAGCAAATAACCTAAGAAAAGGCCCAAGTAAAAAGTAGTCAAGCCCTTGGGTTCTTAGAAAAAACAAGAAGAAGCCAGGTATGGTGGCTGACACCTATCATCCTAGCACTTTGGAAGGCTAAGGTGGGTGGATTGTTTGAGTTCAAGAGTTCAAGACCAGCCTGAGCAAGAATGCCTCTATTCCCAGCTACTTGCAAGGCTGAGGCCAGAGAATCACTTGAGCCCAAGAGTTTGAGGTTACTGTGAGCTATGATGCCACAACACTCTACCCAGGATGACAGAGTAAGAATGTCTCAAAAAAGAAAGAAAACAAAAGGAAAACTAGCAAGAACATTCAGGCCCCAAATGCAGGATGCTCAGTTCTCTCGGTGACAGTTCTTTTCCCTGAATTCAGATTCGGAATCCCACTGCAAGCTCTCTCTACTCGGAGCCTTCTCAGACCCGAATTCTTATTCTCTTTACGTTCTACTTTGATACTTAATCATGTACTATTTTCTACTGCCATCTTTGATTTCCCATCATGTCTACTACAAATAATGATTCAAAAACTACTTCTAAAGGAGCAAAAGAGAGCCCTTCTGTAGCTACCTGGAGGGTGGCCAGTGGTCAGTGAGGAGGCAGGGACTCTTCATTTGTGGTATTCATTCTGAGATGATCTTCAGTGAAGGGCTTAATTTCCTCCTTGTTGGATTCCTTGCCTGTAAATTAAAGATAATGATATTTGCCTACCTTGCCTTCAGAATTAATTAGTGGTTGTGTTGCGCTCAAGTCCTCAGATGAAAGGCTTTTACATAAGCACAGTACATCATCAGTCCCATCATCACCATCATTACCTGGGTCCTGAAGATAAAAAGTGATAGATTTCCCACACAAAGCTTCCAAGAGACTTGACCTTCCTAACCTTGTCAACCTCCTTGTGCTTTTTTTAAAGAACTAACACACTTTCCCCCTTTTTTTTAAACCCACCATCAGGAGCTCATAGCCAGTCATCTGTGTCTCTTACATGCTAACTTGACTGTGACTTTCTCTCAACAGTCAAGGCTAGACAATTCGATGCTCCAAATCCAGAATATAAAAGAAATGTATTGGCAGCAGGGATAGGAAAAGCTTCTAAAGAAACTTTCAAAAAAAAGATCTCAGAACTCCTTAAAAAAATTTTATTTTTTTCTGCCAGAATTTCTCACTAAATAAATGTATCTTGTCTACTTAGTAGATGGCATTCTAAAGAGCAGTATTATTTCCTTTCAACTTTAATACTCAAGACCGGACCCTACATCCTAGGGAGTTTGTCAGTCTCTGAACTCAATAAAAGTTCAAGGGCTGGGAATGATGGCTCATGCCTATAATCTAACACTTCAGGAGCCTGAGGTGGGAGGATCATTTGAGGTTTGGGAATTTGAGACCAGCCTCAGCAACATAGTGAGACCCTGTCTCTACAATAAATTAAAAAATTCCTTTAGAGGCTGAGGCAGGAGGATTGCTTGAGCCCAAAAGTGCAAGGTTACCATGAGATATGATGATGCCACTGTGTTCTAGCCTGGGTGACAGAGTGGGACACTGCTTGAAAAAGTTAAAAAGCTTAAATTCTGATTGAGAAAACTGGAATTTTTACAAGCTTCCTGGGTATATTGGCAGGGCTCGGGTTGTCATCTCGCTTTTGGAGGTGGAGGCTGGGAGCAGAGGTGGTGTGGGTTATGAATTGACAAGAGCAGAATCAAACAAGGAGGGTCAGGTCAGGCCATCTTAAAAGAACCTGAAGATGCCAAGGTAAACAGATTTAGTGCTTCTGGTCCAGTACCAAGGACAGTAAAATGACATGGTGGAATGGTGACTTTCTAAGTAGTCCTAGTCCTCCCTACAACTAGTTTAATTAGAGTCTGGGTTCTTCTGGGAAACCATTAAAATGAGGAAGGGTTTGCTAAACTAGTACAAGGATTTTCATTTGTCACAGATGCAGGTAACTCTTCTTCCTAAATTAGCATTGCAATGTGAAAGCTGGTAAAGGTCGGAAGACTCAGGATGACTCAGCCACTCCTGAAATTCCAGCCCTAGCTTGTCTCTGAGTGAAGATGACAAGTTGCATAAGGGGTCTGAACTTTTGATTCTGAGTTTTTGGAGGCTCACATGTTCAGACAGGCAACAAGGACAATAGCAGACACATTCATAGCTCTCCCTGTGTGCTCAGCGTTGTTCTAGTCCTTCTGGGTGAAAAAAAGTCGTTTAATCCTCAAACAACCCAAAGAAGCAGTTGATGTTATTTCCTCTACTTCAGAGGTAGAGGGAAACTGAGGTGAAAAAGGCTTGGATATCTTTTTTTTTTTTTCTTATAGTTTTTGGCCAGGGCTGGGTTTGAACCCACCACCTCTGGCATACGGGGCCCGTGCTTTACTCCTTTGAGCCACAGGTCCTGCCCAAGGCTTAAACATCTCATCCCAGGTCTGATGGCCAGGCCATGGCAGAGCTGGGATTTGAACCCAGGCTGTTTCCGCTGAGAACCATTAAATTCCCTCTGAATCTGTGAGTTCCCTCTTTCCCGTTATTTAGCAATTCTCTGTATCAGGAAGTCAGTGGCTATTCCTGGGCATATAAGTCAACTATTTTTCCTAGAGACTTTCCTAAAAAGACCTGAAAATATGACCAATTACAAAATAGGAGTAGGCTGCAGGCAAACTGGTGACCATGACGGGGAGGCAGAAATTCGAGTTGACTCTGGGAGGAAGGTGCTGAGGGCCCACATCCAGTTCACCCAGGGCCAGGATAGTGCTTTTTTGTTTTGGGATTTTTTTTTTCGATTTTATCCCTAATCTGACTCAAGATGGGTAACTTAAAGAGATTTCTGCTGGTGATGAGAAACTCTCTCAGAGTAGAACAAGAAGACAAAGCAGTCTTTTGATCAAATGGTGCAGAACAAATGGGCATCCACCTGTTTAAAAAAAAAATAAGTCTAGGCATAGACTTTACACTTTTCACAAAAATTAATTCAAAATGGATCATAAACCTAAATGTAAAATGCACAACTATATAGCCTCTAGAAAAATAATACTGGAGAAAATTCCAGTGACCTTGAGTTTGGCATAACTTTTAAAATACAAACCTCAAAGGCACAATCCAAATGGATAAGTTGGACATCACTAAAATTGAAAACTTCTGCTGTGAGAAAGATCCTGTTAAGAGAATGAAAGGACGAGGAACAGAGTGGGAGAAAGTGTTTGCCAAACGTGTTTGATAAAGGACTTGTATCCAAAATCTTAAAAGTCAACAATAAGGAAACAAAGAATCCAGTTTCAATGAACTAGGTACCTGTGGCTCAGTGGGTATGGCCCTGACCTCATATACCGAGGGTGGCAGGTTCGAACCTGGCCCCAGCCAGCTAAAACAGCAGTGACAACTGCAACAAAAAATAGCTGGGCATTGTGGCGGGCAGCTGTAGTCCCAGCTACTCCAGAGGCTAAGGCAAGAGAATCGCCTAAGCCCAAGAGTTGGAGGTTGCTGTGAGCTATGACACCACGGCATCCTACCGAGGGCGACAAAGTGAGACTCTGTCTCAAAAAAAAATAAAAAATGAGCAAAATCTCTGAACAGACACCGCACCAAAGATGATATACAGATGGCAAATAAACATGTGAAAACGTGTGTGATATCATGTGTCATTAGGGAATTGCGAATTGAAACAACAATGAGCTACCACTACACACCTATTAGAAAGGCTAAAATCCAAGAAAAACCACTAACAATACCACATGTTGGCAGGAATGCAGAACAGCAGAACCCCTGATTCACCACTGGTGGGAACGCAGAGTGGTACAGCCCCTGTGAAAAATAGGGTGGCAGTTTCTTAAGACACTGAACATGGTCTTACCATATGAGCAAGCAATCACACTTCTCGGTATTTATCCAAATGATTTCCAAACATACCTACACAAAACCTTCATGTGGATGCTCACAGCCGCTTTATACATAACTGTCAAAAATTAGAAGCAACCATGACGTCTTTCATAGGTGAATGAATAAATAAACTGTGGTACATGCAGGCAGTGGAATATTATTTGGCAATAAAAAGCAATAAGCAATCAAGCCATGAAAAGACTGGCTGAATAAGTTGAGCTCGGGATTTTTAGGGCCGTGAAACTATTCTGGAATGGCGGGTACATGGCCTGATGCATTTGGTAAAAGCCACAGACCAGAATCACACAAAGAGCAAGGCCTAAGGTGAACTGTGGACTTTAGTGACAATACATAAATCTGGTTCTTCAATTGTAGCCAATGTACCACACTAACGAGAGCTGGTAATAATGGGAGGAACTGAGGGGGAGGGGACAGGGAAAGGCGGCACATGGAACTTTTTGTACTATCTGCTCATTTTTAAATAATAATAATTAAGTAAGTAATAATTAAAATTGCTTTAAGAAATAAATCCTATTCGTTTTTTAAAAAAGATAAAAAGGATAAGTACAAAAGGAAAGATAACAAAGGTAGAGGATGGAGTCAGAAAGTCCACATTTGACCCATTACTATAAAGATGCAAGTCCCATGAGGGCAGGATTTTGTCATGTTCACTGGTTGGTAAGTTCACTGATGTGTTCCAGCGCCCAGTGAGTTCGCGCAGTGGGCAGTAGGAGTATTCCCAGTGAGAGTTTAACTCTGCACGTAACATCTGCAACCTGCGTAAATATATCCAATTAAACCCAACCAAAAGTGCCTGCAACGCAATTCCCTAGAAACGTGCGTGGACAGACACAGAACTGACAAAGGCAATCCGGAGTGGGTGAAAGAGAGCAGGGCTTAACTGACGGTGCTTAAAGTATCTCTTACAAATTTTGTGACAAACATAGGGCCACAAGAACCTATTTCTTTTCCTTTTTCCTTTTTTTTTTTTTGAAACAGAGTCTCACTTTGTTGCCCTCAGTAGACTGCCGTGGTGTCACAGCTCACAGCAACCTCAAACTCTTGGGCTCAAGCGATTCTCTTGCCTCAGCCTCCCAAATAGTTGAGCCTATAGGCTCCCGCCACAACAACTGGCTATTTTTAGAGATGAGGTCTCACTCTGACTCAGGCTGATCTCGAACCCATGAGCTCAGGCAATCCACTGCCTCAGCCTCCCAAGTGCTAGGATTATAGGCTTGAGCCACCGTGCCCGGCCCCATAAGTACCTATTTCTAAGGCCCCAGGAGGCCTGGTCTAAGTGAGGAGCCCTGCAGCTTACCTGTCTCACCCTCTGGTTAATGCTCAGCCCTTCCACCATGATAGGAGGCCATTCTAGTTATTTCCCTCTGCCCTGAGGACCTGAGAGATAAGGGGAAGGTGAGGGACCAGGGCTGGAGTCTGGCTCACCACAGCTGATCTTGGCTATGTAACTTGAGGGGGAAGAGCAGAGGGCCAGGAAGAAAAGCTCGTATCAGTATCACAGTATCACCCTGTAATTGTTTCCTCTGCCAGCTGGCAAAGGAGGAGGAATGTTAGAGGTGTGTGTGCGTACACACATGCACCCATGCACACCTGTTGTGTTGGGGGAGGGCAGCAAACTCCCCCACTAAAAGTCATTACCAATAGGCACCACATGACATCTCTTCTAGCACTGAAGTTTGGTTTCAGGTCCCCAAGACATTCAATTAATTCATTAGGACCATTTTTTTCTCAACACAGCTGTCTCTCCCGTATTTGCATGTACGTATTCATTTGGTGAATTATAACCACAACAGATCACTACCAGTTGTAGTTGGATCTGCCTCTCCCATTGTCAATTGTATGTTCAAAAGAAATAAAAATTAACATTACCAGTAGGCTAAGCAAAATAAATATAGACCAACTGGTAGACCAATTTAAGACAGAAGAGTAATATAAGACGGTTCTCCAAAATCAAACAGAAATTATTCTTGAAAACCTGTTAACTTCTGGCTCTTGGAGGAAGGGATATTTTTAGGGGCCTACTTTTTACCACTTGTACTATCTCCTTCAATCCTCACAGTAATCCTGAGACAAACTATTTTTATTCATATTTTGCAGACAAGGATGCAAAACCATAGTAAAGGATGACAAGGAGTGGGATTAGGCCCTGAACAGGACGACCCAGCTAATAACGGTTGGCTAACCCCCAAGCCATGTTTTTCACCATCTCATCCAGGTAACTTACAACCGCCCAGAACATCCAGTTCCCTGGATGGCCAGAGTCCTCCTCGGCAAAGGGCTCAGCACCCAGACCTGCTGCAGTGCGCACCTGGGCTCCAAGTGGAAGCAAGAAAGACTTTTCAGAACCCGATGTGAGACCGTCCTTGTCCTTTACAGCGTTCCTCAGTGTTTGCTGAGCCAGCCATACAACGAACCAACATGTTTTATTTTCCAGAAGAATTATCACCACTGTTAGAGGCAAACCCCAAAGCTGAGACATTAGGCAGAAAACTTATTTTAGAAATACTTTAAAACTCCGTTTTGCAAACTATACATTAGGGAACATTGAAGGTTAATGGGGCTGAGTCCAACAAGGAAAAAAAAATCGTCTCCTTTTGAGCCACTGTAATGAATACAGGCATGTATTTTCACTCTGTACCCCTAGGAATTAGTCAGCTAAATATTTGCTTCCTCTTTGAGTTTACAAGTCTGAAACGAAAGCTGACATTTCTTGCTTGCGTGCTGGGAGTTGTTTCAAAATGAAACCAGAACAGTCCTAGCCTGCAGGCAGCTCTGCCAGCCACAGACAGCTGAAAATCGTGCAGCTGCACAAGTAGTTGGAGGGACCTCCCAGTAGCAGCCCCCACACCATATGAGGGTGTATAT